>JACXGM010001125.1:0-36875 GCA_016801145.1 Umbra pygmaea
GTAGGAGAGACAGGAGACCAAGCGCAGGAGGAGTGTTCAAGATGTTTACTGAACGTTGAGAGAGTTAAGGACTGCATAGGTGTAGCTGATGACATCTACTCATTGGAACTGCACAAAACTATATTACCAACAAGTGCTCTTAACGCGGCACTGACGCGACAGTAAATATAGAGTACGCCTGGTTCAAACAATGAGAACAAACATCAAACATATCGTACGACACTTAACGAGGTGAAGGCTCAATCAAATATGAAAGTTGTTCCGATACATCAGCATAGCACACCAGGATGGAAATAACTTACAGGAGTGTACAACTCACAATAACACGCGCCGAACCCCTGGAACGCTGGTGTTAAATAGGCATCTTGATTACTCATTATGCACCGGTGTAGAGAGTTAACTAGTGCACCATACGTGCGCAATGAGTAACCAATTGCCTACCACTCCAGCGCCCAGAGGTCGGCGCCTAACCAAACATACAAACACATGAAATAATATGAAACATACATAAACACTAAAGACATTACAACATATAGTCCATCACCATTAGGTGAGTTGCCACGACAGCCTTGGCCGTCGGGACACTCCCCTGTACTCCTAACCAGGCCCCATTGTTGTAAATGAGAATAGGTTCTCAGTCAACTTGCCTGGTAAAATAATGGTAAATCAGTGATAAATGACTCTATCCACATTCAGAAATGTAGTTCTCCTTGAATCTTCTGTCTCTCGGCTGGTTCCACTGCTTAGAAGGGGTCAGGCCACAACTACACCCAGAACAATTAGGCCATTAAATGCTAAATCTGGAATAGGACATATTATAGCATTTGTGAATGTGTTATTTTAAGTATAATTTAGATTATAATGCTGATTTCTCCATGAAGTCTCTATCTTAAGGCTAATAAGGGCCTGCTTATTAGGTCTGTGTCTATTATATGGTAACATGGTCCATACCTACACAGACAGCATTAAGCGTATGTATTTGGGATACATTCCTTATGAAGAGTTACCTTCTAACTGAATATTATGTTCTTAACTGTTATGAAAGGTGGCCAAACGAAACAGGAACACATTTATGATGAGGTATTGTGATTGTTGTATGAACTTTGACCTGGATTACTATGACCAATTGTAGTTAACAGTTTAACATCCTATCTGTTGTTCATGTTTAGGCTACAGTGGCGTCAATATAGGAGTCTGCTGCATGGTTGGGGTCAGTGACAGCCAGCCTATGAAATGGGATCCATGAAGGTATAAGACCAGACATTATTTTGTTATGCAGGGCTCCAGAATGAGATTTTAATTGGTGTGAAACTTGTTGCCAAACAAAGATTTTCTGTGTGTTGAATAAAATGAAGCCAAATGACTATATTAGTCTGAGTTGTCAATTTAATAGGTACACTTTCAAGCAGTTTGGCTGCCATAAGGGGTGAAGTCATGGGATGTGTCATATGGTTCAATGGTTAGGGAGACACACTTGTAGTCAGAATGTGGCCCGTTCAATCCTTGAGCAAGACACTACCGTAAGATGCTCCTATAATTAGTGTAAGTTGCTCAGCATAAGAGCATCTGCTAAATGACTAAATTGTTAATGTAATGATTCGCTTAATCTTATTAAATGTGTTATTCTGCATGTATTAGATTCCCGCTGAGTATATAGTGTCTGCAATTTTGCAGAGCCATAATATAGTTAAAGCGACTTTCCAAAATGTCATTAATTAATCTAAGAAAGTAAGGCTGTTTATAATATCAGTAAAACAATGATGATTGACAGAGTCAAAGACCTTGTTAAAGTAAATAAAGACAGCTGCACTGTGTTTTTTAGTCTTTTTATAAATGGTGGTTATGATGTCGTTTAAGACCTTCGGCCTGGCTGAGGTACACCTGTGTCTGACTCTGAAGCCTGATTGACTGGCAGAGAGAGTACAATGGGATTAAAAATTGTTGAGTATCTGTTTGTTTAGCTGGCTTTCAAATACTGGTCATAGGCAGGGCAGGATGCCACCTAATGAAAAATAAAATTATGACCAAAATTCTCATTTAGGTTTTTATTGATTTTCACAATAAATATAGAGATAGGTATGGTAGGGTTTGTGTCTGTGTCAAGTAGTAACTTATTACCTTGTGGCATGACATTTAAATGTATTACCAGAGGGAAGAGGCCCCCCTAGTGGCCATCCAAAATCACTTCCAGCATCTGTTCCCATCCAGGAACTGAACAGTTCCAAATATAGACGTCAGTATATTGGCTCCAGCCCTGCTTCCCGTCTGAGGCAAAGCAGCAATGGAAAGCCTGTGATGACTTAACAGTTAACTACAATATTCTTGTTACTTTTAAGCAATCTCTCTCTTCTGTCCATATGGCCACAATGTACCTTTTATTTTACAAGGCAAGTTAACAGAGAAAATATTCTCATTTGCAGCTATGGCTTGAGGAGAAGTGGGGGGAGGGAAGGAGTTGAATGAGCCAAATGAAAGCTGGGGATGGATATAAGGGCCAGATGGATTGGAAAAGTGTCCAGTACACTCAGGTTAATGCACCTACTCTTGCGATAAGTCCCATGGGATCTTTAGTGAACACAGAGTCAGAAATCCTGTTTATGCCTTTAAAGAAGGCACACCACACCGAGCAGACATCCCCTTCACTACTCTGGGGCATTGGGAATTAACTTTATACCAGAGGGTATAATGCCCCCTACTGGCCCTCCAACATCACTTCGAGCAGCATTTGGTCTCCAATACAGGGACCTACCAGGCCAGAGGCTGCTTTGCTTTTAGAAAAGGGAACAGGCAGGCTCTATGCTCTCTGTAGTGATTACGCGTTTTAGGATTGCTGTATTGATAGGGTGAAATTTGTACTAACTGTTATATCTTCGTTTTGTAGTGGATTGAGGGGGTAAAAGCCAAATCGGTCTTCAAAAAGGTAGAATGGCTGCTTTATTTCCACACTACCACCCTTCTCCTCGTTCTTCCCATTGCCTGCCTATTCTCGAAGCCAGGTCACGTGACAGGAGTTGGAGCAGCTGGCTAGCCTCGTTCTCGCTCTCCGTCGTCCGTCAACTCCATACACTCCATTGCCAACCAACTGGGATTGCACGGGAAGCGCATCAGAGTAACGGATTTATCGGACTATTTTCAAGATATTGGACGATATTGACTTGGTCAACGGCATGGGCAAGGCAACGGCATTGCTGCTGTTATGTGTTGCGACATTGGCGCTGGCATCTGAGGTAAATAAAAGGTGGAAAACTGGTGCGATTTTGTGTATTGCGCGAGATGAACCTATAATAAGCCATTCCCCTCCCTGTATTTCTATCGGAGGATACGGGTGATTGAAAAGATAAAGAACATATCGTAAATCACACCAAGGGTAATTCAAATAGTATTTTAATGTAGAACGTTTTTTATTATATTATACATTGATTTAAGAAATCAAAACGCGTTACGCTTTAAAGCAATTGTATTATATAGCCTATATTCCATGTCCATCACCGTCCAACACAGCTATAATCATTGCAGGCTGCGTAGTACGAGATGGCTTGTTTTTAATCTCGAACAAGTGGTGGATGGAAATATAATCTGGATAGGCAGTTGGACACTAAATAAGTGTCTGAAATGATCCAATGTTAATTTATTTTTGATATACATATCTAAAAATAGAACCTATTGTATTTTTTTATAGACTATGGTATTATTCTAATGCTCTATTATAGCGTTATTTTACAAGAAAAATACGAAGGACATAGCTTTTAGGAACTAACATGTTTAGCTTGGGCTACTGCAAATGCTCTGACTTCATTGTTATACTTTTTTAGAGGCGAAGGAAATAACTGTACGCACAGGCCATATTGGTCGGACATAAAACGGAGCACCACACAATGTTGCATTTTTCAGAGCAGTTAGCTCTGGCTGTGGGTTATGTGGTGAGGATAATGGAAAAGGGAGGAATCTTGACACAAGTAAGATGGCGTCTGTGCTGCGGTGTTGAGATACAAGGTGGCTGAGACAGCAGCTGAGAAGGTTGCTATTTTAACAGCGCACGAATTCCTTTTTCAAGTATGCATTCTGCTACATCAAATTATTAACGTCCATGCGTAAAGCCTCACAGCGAGCCGTGTGCAGTATATGGCCTGTTTCGCCTGGTCCTACACTAGTAGCCTGCTCGATGACTTGGCGTGTTTACTGTAATTATTAGACCAACAGGGTAATTGAACACGTTGTTTAACTCAAGAAAAAGTCGGTCAACACTGACGCGTTTGTGTGTCGGGGCGTGCGTGCGTCTGTTTATTTTGGGTGCTTATACACAAAGGCCCGACTATGTGCACATTTCTTTAACCACAACTAGAGATTAATTCACTTAATCAATAAAAACGCTCTGCTCTGTAGGCTATGGCAGTGCATTATTTATTAATGTTGGGTCAGTCCATTAAGGATGACAAATTAAAGAACCATATAGAGGTGTTTGCTCACACTAGCCAGCTGTAAGTACTGTTTTCCTGAGAGTGTGGTCAGTCAGCATAACCTCATGTTGACCTGACAGTTAAACTATCATCTCCCATGTTACAAAACTACATTTTGCTGCTGTTGAATATACAACTACAGGCCGTAATGCACTGGTGGGAGGGGCAGAGAGATTTTTGTATTGAACACAGACACACTGTGGAGTTAAATTTATTATCGGTTTAAATCAGCCAGGACAGCCCACTCTGGGTCTGTGCTGTTGGGATGACTGCAGAGAACAGGTTCTGGAAGGGTGTGGTAACTCTGCTGTAGTGTAGACTCCCGGGCCGATGGCTCCTTCCCTGAGTTGGAGGGGCCTGAAGTCAGCTTTTCCCCTAAATGTTGCATGGCCGCAGAGTGCCACTCAGCCAGTGGCTGGAGTCAAATCCATGCTGGGTTAGAACGAGTCAAGCTACGTAAACACAAGCTTCCTTTTCCCTAAACACAACGGACACTCCCAAGGTCGTAATGTTGTGGAATGTGACATCTGATAATTTTAATGCAGCTGACACCCTCAACAGTTAGGAATTATTTTGGGATTGTTTTATTACTTTGCTTTATCATATTTTGGTTTGAGATTAAGTGGAATAAAACAGGCCAATCTGTGAGGGATCATGGTCAAAGTATAGATTTAATAGCTTTCTTTGTCTCTGTACCGCCTATACAGCATGGTGGAGGCACTCTTGGTGTTCGGCAAGTAACCAAAAGGGTTCTTCCCTGAGCCAACACGTTGGGCTGTCAATCTGCCCTTGAGCAAGGCACGTAACCTAAATATCCACCCTGAGGGTGTCACGATGGAATTGGTATCTGCAAAAACACAAAACATTTATATTTTGCACCGGCATGTCTGATTATTATAGCAACCCAGAGAAAGTGTTGACAAGTCCCATAATCAGATTCAGGACTAGTGAATTCTAGATGGTGTTTAATGACAGTTAAGTATCACTTAATTTTTTGCAGAAAAAGACCCACACACCAACACAAACCCATTTAAGAAAAAGCAAGCACAGTATCTAGTACCATATAACACTGTATTTTTGTTTAGTATTTTGTTGTTATCCTGATAAATTAATTCAATGATGAAGTGGGACCGCTTTCCGTTGCCGTGCCAACAGTTACTGTTAAGGGTCATACACCATCTTGGAAATGTCTCTTATTTTCCATCATATAATTTATCACATCATAATATCGAGACTGTGACAGATGGCTCAGTCAGACTTGAAGTCATAAGGTAGGCAGTTCGATTCCAGACTGTGCCAAATGTCATTGTGTCCTTGAGCATGGCATTTTACCATAAGTTGCTCCAGGGGGATGGCCCGATACTTATTGCAAGTTGCTGTGGAAATTAAGAACGTCTGCTAAATTAATAAAATGTAAAAATGTATAGCAACCACAATTGTGTTCCTTATATGTCAGCTGTGTTCCTTGAAGGAGTGGTACAATTAGAAACACACACTGACTCTAGACTGAATAAATTAACCATCAGCCTGATAGAGCTTCCCTGCAGACAAAACACAGCTAGCACTTGTGAGAGCAAACTGTACTCCCTCAATTCCAGAGGGTATTGCCTCATACACTTCACCAGCATCTACTGAAAAGTGCTTTTTTCTTTCCTGCTATTCCACATAAAAGGCAATTGTGCTCTTTTATAGCACATGAATTGAATACACATTTTTACATTTTAGTATGTACTGCATACATATTGTTACAATATATTGTTACATTTGATTAATTTAGCAGACACATTTATCCAGAGCAACATAACAGTATACTGTACAATATGGCAGCTGTTTTGTATGTGGCGAAAATAGCGTATGTAGCAGATATTGTTTGTGTGGCTATGAAAAATAATTTACAGCACAGGCTGATGAAATCAATGGGGTCTAAAATTTAATGAGTATCATCAATTCAGGGCATAGATCGTTATAGCGATTGCTTTGGAACATATTTGTTGTGGTCATTTACCAGCAGAATGGGAGAAGGGTTTTTAGTTCTGCAGCATCTGTTTGTTTTAAAGGCTAAAGAAAAAAGGGGAGAGCTTCCTCTGATTGAATAACCGAACACAAAGGGGGACAATGATCCCAGATTTAATTTAGCTCAAACCAGTAAGGAGGGGTAGTTTGGTGCGTTTGGGCCAAAGCCAGATCAAAGAAGTGCTGTGAGGGGTTGGAGGAAGTGAGCCCTTGACTCCATCACTGCCTGTAAAGTACCCTATCTTTATAGCGCTCACCCTGTGTTTCCACACACACCAAATTCGTCTTGAGTTCCTCCCTTCCTCTAGCAACAATCCAACTCATTCACTTAGGGCATACACTCATACAATAAGTCAGGTGGCAGTGATTCAATTGTGTCCTTGCTGGCTTGCTCAAATGCTTCGAAATATCTTTATTTTTACTGAAAAGAAACTGACATTTAACTGACATTTTGCTAAATGCAAGGCCACAACCCTAAAATCATTCAGTTTGTTCTGTGTGTGCACAAGCTTAGTTTTTTGTGGTATATTTAAATGGAGGGTAATATTACCTCAAGATGTGTGTGAATTGTGAATTCATGCTGTGTTGCTGGAATGAATACAAACGATTGTTTTGTGTTTTAGACTGCACCTACAGTTGTTAAGTTACAGTAATTTGACGCCTTCCTCGCTCTGTACTTCCACGACTCCTGGGTCCCCTTTTTTGTCCTCCCGCTAACCCCCCCTCCCACCGATTTCCTCCCTCCCCCCTCTCTCCAGGTGCCGGCTGATGATGCAGTGGGTCTGCTAGCGGAGCCTCAGGTAGCCATGTTCTGTGGGAAGCTTAGCATGCACATCAACGTCCAGAGCGGGAAGTGGGAGTCAGACCCCTCTGGCACCAAGACGTGTATCGTTACCAAGGAGGGCATCCTGCAGTACTGCCAGGAGGTACAGAAAGAGAGAGACAGAATGTTCTGGAACTTTCTGAGATTGATGTCTGCAAAATCAATCCAGTAGAAAACAAGTATGAATGTGCATTCGCTAAATTGTGTCTCTTGCCCCAGGTTTACCCTGAGCTCCAAATCACTAACGTGGTGGAGGCCAACCAGCCAATCAGCATCCAGAACTGGTGCAAGAAAGGACGCAAGCAGTGTCACAGTCCGGCACACATAGTCGTGCCATACCGGTGCCTGGGTAAGCTGTGTGTGTGTTTTTGGTTTAACAGATCGTTTAAGAAGTCTTTACAGGGTTTGTAATAATTGACAAAAATGCCCATATTAGGAACGTGCGTGCGTGTAGTTCCAAGAAAAATGATTTACAGATTGATTATTTGTTTCTTCAGTTGGGGAGTTTGTGAGCGATGCCCTGCTGGTTCCTGATAAGTGTAAGTTCCTGCACCAAGAGCGTATGGACATGTGTGAGAGCCACCTGCACTGGCATACCATCGCCAAAGAGGTAAACAACCTCCCTATTTTCTTTAATTTCAGCCCGCTCTGCTGTGTAGAAGTATGTTCATTAATCCTCTGCAGTCATTCCTCATGTTTTCTGTCCTCTCATTAGACCTGTCTATCCAGTATTTGATCTTGTTCTTTCTTTCCTCCTTTTTTATGGTATTCTGTTTCTTCTTTCTAGCTGTCTAGTAGTCTGTTTGTCTGTTATTTAGTCTGTCATTTAGTCTGTAGGGTATTCTGTCTATCTCTGTTTCTCAGTCTCTGTCAGTCCTTTTCTGGTGTTCTGGAATTCTCTGTTCATTTATGGAATTCTGTCTGTTATTGTGAGGGAGTATGTTCTGTGTGGTGGCTCAGCACTTTTTTATCTTCATCCTTCACTGCAGGTCTGAATGTTATCCGCTCTCTTTACTGTTATTTATTTAGACCATCTTTTAGGCTTTGGCATTGTTCTTTTCTGACCATGTGGACTGAACAAAATAGAGCTTTGGTAGTAGTGACATATAATTACATTTGAAGGCTGGTCTTAAAAGTGTTCGGCAATGAGATGTTTTCTAATTACTGTTATTGTCAGTCCTGTGGAGACCGCACCATGAATCTCCATGACTACGGGATGTTGTTGCCATGCGACATCGACCGTTTCCGAGGGGTGGAGTTTGTGTGTTGCCCCTCGGAAACGCAGCGCGAGACGGACGGTGCGGAGCAGACTGAGTCCGACGTCTGGTGGGGCGGAGCCGAGACGGAATACACCGACAACAAGTAAATAACGCAATAACAAACAAATTTGCGCTCAAAGGTGCAAGCACAGACATAATCCAACATATTTTCAATAAGTTCATTAGAAAAATGGTCAAACTGGACATCCTCTGCCCCTGCAGTATGCCTAGCCAGGCGGACCAGGGGGCTGCCACCCTGGATGATGATGAGGATGAGGAGGAAGACGACGACGCGGAAGATGACGCTTTCAACAGAGATGAGGACGGAGACGGTGACAAGGACGAGGAAGAGGACGACCTGATGGACGAACGGGACAGCGGTGAACGCACCTCCAACATCGCCATGACAACCACCACCACAACAACCACTGAGTCGGTGGAGGAAGTAGTCAGAGGTCAGAGCACAGCAGGGATAGACGGAGAAAAAGATGTTGTTCCCCCTCAGGGGGCTGTTTAGCAGATGAAGTGTGATTGTGTGAATAGTTTTGTGAACACATACCCAAGTAGAGTGTGTGTACGTGCGCTGCGTCCGTGTTCACGAGTGTGTCTCTCCCAGAAGTGTGTTGGGCGCGTGCCGAGTCGGGCCCATGCCACGGCATGCTGGAGCGTTGGTTCTTTTTGCCGGAGAAGGGTACCTGTGCCCCTTTCCTCTTTGGAGGGTGTGGAGGTAACCGGAATAACTTTGATTCAGAGGAGTACTGCCTGTCAGTCTGCAGCTCCAGTATGTGTAAGTCCTTGGACTGGGGCCCCAAAATATGGCCCTCTGGCCCCTCGCCTTGGGGACTGTCTCCCCTGCTGTCTTCCTCTCTGAGCTGCTGTATGTGTGTCTGTCTGTCTGTTGGCGCTTAGACACTTGGAACTTGCGTAATGTACAACTAGCTCAGAAACCTTTTATCTAGTTTCAGGATCAAGTTGAGGATATTTTCTGTTTTCATTTGGGCTCTGTCAGTCTAAATAATTTGGTTAATCCAGTGTCAGCAGTTCTTTTGACCAACAGATCAATTGAATTAAATTATTAGTATTAGTATTTTTCTGTGACTAGACAGACAATATCTTATACAGCTCTGGAAAATATTGAGACCACTGCAAAATCTTTAGTTTGTCTGGCATTAATATTTATGTGTTTGGGTAACATTTTCGATTTATTCCATTAACTACTGACCACATTTTTCCCCAAATTCCAATAAAAAATGTTGTAATTGAAAAGCAGAGGCATTTTACACTACGATAGATACTAATAGCTTTCAGCAACAATTTCCGAATCCGCTCGAGCCGACGTTGGGACGTGTTATAATTGTAGTGTGTAAACTTGCCCGTCTCTCTCGAATTCCACGCGACATGCGGAGGTAGCGCACGAGAGATCCCACCTGGGGCTTTGCTAACAGCCCAGGAGAAATGTGTTTCGCGGGGAAATTCTTCACTGTAAGTCAACGGGCTGGGGTGGTTTCTGAGCTCACACAGCTTAAGACATCTTGAAAGACACCCACAAACACGCGAGTGCGGTCTGGAGACATGACAGTGTAATGACAAACAGTATGGAAATGAGCTCGCACGGATTCAGAAAATGTTGCTGAAAGCTATCAGAAATCTATTCAGAAATCAGTAATTGGTGGAATAATAATAATTTGTTACTCCTGGAACAGAAATTAAAGTAGCTCAGCTGTGTTTGATGGTTTGTGAACATCCGTCTTCCTTAAACTCAATCTGAAGAAAGTACTACCAAATTACTTTCCACACATTGACAGCCACACCCATGGTGAATACACAGTGGACCATTGTTACAAGCCATTTTGGATGCATACAGGGCACTATTACGTCTCCTCTGAAAATCAGACCAAGACATCCTGCTTGCTCTAATATTCTAACGGACTTTGATCTTCAAGTAGTATCTGTGTTCACTGCTTACTGTTTACACAGACTATATATATCAGGCTTGATCTCTCTCTAGTGCCTTATATCATATTGATATTAATATAGATTGTATCTTTTTTCTGCCTATACTTTTGTTTTTATTATTGTTATTGTTATTATCGTGTTGTTGGAACCGGGGCACAAGATTTTCACTGTACATGCAATAACACCTGTGGTCTACTGTACATGTGACAAATGAAATCTTTATTACATTCCAGAGGTTTTAAATGGGGTTGATTTAGGGAAAAATGTTGTCTTAATTTCTTCCAGAGCTGTATGTCTCAATAGCTTTCAAACGGTTGCAGTTTTAACATATTTAGAATTTGTGTTCAAGTTTTAATCTAACCTGTTTTTGGTACATTGAATAGTGTGTTAACACAGCAGTCCAGTAGCTGACACTAGGCCCTTCATGGGTTGATTATAACACCCCCACTGTACTGTATTTTAGCTATTGCATATTGGAAGTGTAGTTTTCTTATGAATGTAGTCTGCTCTAGTGTGGGTGTAAAGATTTTTCAGTGGAGTACATTAGTTGTCTTTCAAAAAAAGATTGCAGTAGCTACAGTCTACTATAGAATTTAGCCGGCTAATTAATTAATTACACAATGTAAGGTTTAAAAAATGAACAAATGATAGTGAATGAAACAGACGTTTCAATTCTAATGCTCTAAAAATTATCCTGTGAAAATAGCATACACAAGAAGCCTATTTTCAATGAGCATGTGAACTCAACACGACTCTATTCTGGAAATTGCAGCAGTATCTGCCGAGTGAGTGTGATTTATCAATGTCACGGATAAACCCCCGGTGGCGCCCAAGTCCGATTTGGGAGTTATTTCTTTCCACATGTCGAACTCTTAAGCAAGATATAAACAGGCTATTAGCAGATATCTAAGAAGACATTTTCAGAGAATGTCACTGGTAGAAAATAGCCAAGACACTTCCTACCTCACTCACCCACTCACTTACTAATCCTTTCTTTCTTCTGCATTCGCAGTATTACTCACTCAGCTGAATAACACTTGACGATATGGGTGTCAGCATGTCAGTCTTATGGTTTTGGCTTAATACGGCACGGACACTGAAGCTGTGTTAGGCTTTGTGTGAGTGTGCTTTACAATGTTTGTCTGGTGTTAATGCGGCTTTGATTTGTCAATGATTGAATGTAAGCTGTGTGTGTGTGTGTGTGCGTGCGTGCGTGCGTGCGTGCGTGCGAGACAAATGTTACACCACAGCCCTGGCCTGGGTGTTACTCTCTTTTCTGGAATAATCCGCCCAGTTAAGCAGAACACTCCTCAGCTGCCCACTCTCAACCGCCTGATTGGGCAGCATTCACTTATCTTCATTCTCCCGCATAATTGTAAAAAAACACAAAGATGACACACAGGTATCTATTAAAGGAACATTCCAGAGTAAATCAAACATTTTTTATATAATATTTAAAAACTTTACCCTACACTGATTAATGTCATATAAGGTGCTTTTTCTGCAATTTTTTCTGAAAACAAACAAGAGTATTGTTTGGGCGTTTCTATTCAGTTTATAGCTAAATTTGCACCTGCGAGTTGCTTTGTTGACATTGAATTTAGTGTAAGCGAGTAAGATACTGGCTGGACGAAACTCAAAATAACTGGTCACAATATAGTCAGGGAGGTATACGACCTGTCTGGCTGCAGTAGCTATAGATTTAACCATAATCTGTCACTGATGCACTTTAAGTGAAGTTGAAAGGATTACCCAATTGCACAAACGAGTCATGCTAGCTAGCTTAGCCCTTTGCCTACTACCTCTCAAAACACTGTAGCAAATTAATTTGACAACGAGTCACAATAATCATCTGATATGAGCTATGATATGTACTGTACAGCAGGTACTGTACAGATTTAACCGTAATCTGTCACTGATACATTCTGAAATTAAGTTCAAATTATCACACAATATGCATGAATGAGACTGTTAAATAGGCTATCATTGAATTCCACTAGGCAGCTAATTTCACATCTTTAAAACGGACAGTTTTAATTATTAGTACACACCAAGTAGATCAATCACTGTTTGTCCAGTTGTTTTTCAGGATAATGAACAGGACGTTTTCCAAAACATCTTGGTCCAACTTGGTTGATTTAACAAACAGATGTAATCACCTTCTTGGCAGGAGATGGTTGAAACTGAAAGCAAAAACGTTTCCTTGTCTTACTCTTTAAAACAACATTTTCTGTCTCTGTTGCCATGGAGACCGTGACCCCGGTAGACAGTAGTAACTTGCCATTGTTGAAATAAATCCGGCTCTAAATCTTCACATTAAGCTATTTACGGAAGAATGCAATGCATAGAATTCCCTCACAAAGTACGCAGTTTTATTATCCAATCATTTTGATTCAGGGTCTCGACGTAAACAAGATAGGAAGTCAACCGAGCCCCTCCTCTGTAGTTTGAAAACTTATCCCAGTGACGTCACTGGAATAGAATTCACAAATGTATGGTGGCCTGTTTGGGAACTTCAGAACGCATTGAAAATGGGTTTTAGTGACTATAATGTCAGAAATTAGAAAAAACAACGATTTTGAGGTGTTAAAGGGGTGGAGTGTTCCTTTAAAGAGAATGTGTCTTCATTGGTTGGTTCAACGTTTTCTCTATCATGCACGCTATCAAACTATCATAGCCATTAACACACAGTAATAATGGAAATAAAGTTTGATTGCCTTGTTAAATGATGTCCCCATACCAGTTCTGCAATTTGACCCTGATCTTCTATATGATAGATTTCTATAACCTAGCATGCTGACTCCACAGTTCACTTTGTTCAGCCAGTCTACACATATTTGCTGGGCCGTTGTCCTTATACTGTACTTGATTTGAGCTCTGTTCTTTTTTTTTAATTAACAATAATGTTTGCAACATATTTTGTGTTCATATTACAGAAGCCACTTTCCATAAGTGTTTGGTCCCTAGCATTCGATTTATCAACAATTTTTTTGTAACAAAATTTAGTATAAAAAACATGATTGTTGCAAGTAATTTCTTATGTAGGCTGCTGTCATTCAACTGGCCGTGACAGAATGAAAATCATTTGCTAAGTTAACTACCCCCCCACTAGTAAATAGTGACAGTTCAGTGACCAGCAGTGTTGTGGGATTAACTCTTGTCTGTCAGTTGCACCTGCTTGTTTGTTATCTTGAAGGAGGTAACAATAACTGCCAGAATGTCAGCTGTAATATCAGTCACTGTGACAGGTGAATTAATATAACAAGGTGTTTCACCCATTAAAACTAAACATGTTGGTGTTCTTGCCTGCCTGCCTGAAATTTGCCCACTACAGTGAGTTAAAGGGTAATTTTGAGTTATATGAATGGACTCAAATTGAAAAACAAAAATAGTTTATATCTAGACTGAAATTAGATTATTATTTATTTCATCTGTCTACTATGAACTATTTAAAACAGGACCAGTTGTACTGAATGAATATCACTTTCCACTCCATGACTGACATTCTTTTCTGTACTAACCTGTCTGTCACTACTTGTTATTAAATGTTAAATGTTATTGTATTACCTAAGAACATCAGGGTCTGTCAGCATATTCATACTGAGGTTCTTAGGTAATACAATTCCAAGTTGCAGTTACAAGAGAAGGCTTTACATCCTGTATGACCAGTCCTTCCTCTCCCAGTGCCGACAACTGCCCCTTCCCCTCACGACGCAGTGGACCGTTACCTGGAGGCCCCCGGAGACGACAACGAACACGCAGACTTCCAGAAGGCCAAGGAGAGCCTGGAGGCCAAGCACCGCGAGAGAATGTCACAGGTCAGGATAGGAGACGGAGCGGGGGATGGGAACAGAAGGGTGGAGAGTTTCTTGTGTGACTGACGGACTGTGTCTCTTTCTCCAGGTGATGAGAGAGTGGGAGGAGGCAGAGAGACAGGCGAAGAGTCTCCCTCGCGCTGACAAGAAGGCCGTCATCCAGGTAAGGTACCTGGGCTGTGTTCTAGCACGTGTTCTAGCACGTGTTCTAGCACGTGTTCTAGCAGTGTGGCTTCAATTCAAGTCAGTGACTTGGGTCCAACTCTGCTGTGGGGGTAATGTTTGCCCGTGTGGGGTAATAAAATGTTTCTGCGTGTGGGGTAATATAATGTTTCTGTGTGTGGGGTAATGTTTGCCCGTGTGGGGTAATATAATGTTTCTGCGTGTGGGGTAATATAATGTTTCTGCGTGTGGGGTAATATAATGTTTCTGCATCTGGGGTAATATAATGTTTCCGCGTCTGGGGTAATGTAATGTTTCTGCGTCTGGGGTAATGTAATGTTTCTGTGTGTGGGGTAATGTAATATTTATGTGTGTGGGGTAATGTTTGCGCGTGTGGGGTAATGTAATATTTCTGTGTGTGGGGTAATGTTTGCGCGTGTGAGGTAATGTAATATTTCTGTGTGTGGGGTAATGTTTGCGCGTGTGAGGTAATGTAATATTTCTGTGTGTGGGGTAATGTAATATTCCTATGTGTGGGGTAATGTTTCCATTGGTGTGCAGCACTTCCAGGAGAAGGTGGAGGCTCTGGAACAGGAGGCAGCAGGGGAGAGGCAGCAGCTGGTGGAGACTCACATGGCCCGGGTGGAAGCTCTGCTCAACAGCCGCCGTCGCATGGCTCTGGAGAACTACCTAAACGCCCTGCAGGCCAGCCCACCCAGGGTAAATTAATAAATATAAATACTATATACAGTGCTTAATTTGTAAATTCAAAGGTCCCGGAACACATCAGCTCACGATGGGGAGAAGGATCCGGCAAGTTCAGAGGTATCAGAACAATAAAAAAAAAAGAGGAATATGCAACACAACACAGTACACCCTTTCCCATTACCCAGCCAGTCCGCATCATCACCGTACAGAGGGTGTACACATCTACAAACTTTCCGCTGTGTAGCACACCGTACCCGTCTAGCTCAGAGGATAAAATATCTAGTACTCGTCCAGGACAAAGCGGACAAGTGGGTGGAGTTACAGAGAGAAATTCAACAGCCAATGTTTGTTGGTTTCTTAACTTGAATTTACGCATTTCTTTGAGGGTTCTAAATGAAAACAAACAATTTTATGCTTTTATACCAGCATTAAATAAAAAATAAAAAGGATCCCTATAAAGCAGTTATTTAAAATAAGAGCTTCTGATTGGCTGAGAGTCATGGAGTATGTGAAAATTTATCCTGGGTATGACATGACATCACTTTTCACTGCTCTAATTGTGTTTGTAACTAGCTTATAACCATTATACCACGACTGTCTCCACACACTCTGTGTCAATCTGTCAGCCTCGTCAGGTGCTGAGCCTTTTAAAGAAGTATGTCCGGACAGAGCAGAAGGACAGACAGCATACACTAAAGCACTACGAACACGTCCGCATGGTTGAGCCCAAGAAGGCAGCTCAAATCCGACCCCAGGTAACCTTAAACTCCCATCAGCTTTTAAACACTACCCACAAATCCATATTCTCAACAGAAACTCCCTGTACTACACTTTCCACAAACGCCAGTTTGCCCTACAACCCATTAGAACACACAATCAACAAGTGTTCACTGTGTCCTGTGTAACATTTGACCTCCGCATTTCTCCACTATGTCCTTCTGAAATCCAGGTGATGACACACCTGCGCGTAATTGACGAGAGGATGAACCAATCCCTTGGGCTGCTTTACAAGGTCCCCAGTGTGGCCAATGAAATCCAAAACCAAGTTTGTGAGTTTCCATTTGATTCCCATTCATTTGATTCCCATTCATTTGATTCCATTCATTTGATTCCCATTAATTTGATTCCATTCATTTGATTTCATTCATTTGATTCCCATTCATTTGATTCCCATTCATTTGATTCCATTCATATACTGCAGTATTTCTAGGTCATTCTCTCTCACCTCACTATCCTTTTTCTCTCCTGTTTAGCTGTCCTGATGGAGCGGGTTCAGTCAGAGCTGTCTCAGCAAGTCTCATCTCTGCAGAGCGACGGGAGGGTGTGTTACACACGCACACACACAGAGAAACACACGCACAAAAACACACTCAAATTGCTATCAAAGATAGAAAATCAAGTTGCTGATAAGAAGTGGTGCAGTCTTTCTGTTTCCCCACACAACGTGATTTGTAGACTGATGTATGTCCTGGTTGCAGAGTGACGGCAGGGTGAGCTATGGCAACGATGCACTGA
Organism: Umbra pygmaea; assembly: GCA_016801145.1. Taxonomy (NCBI): domain Eukaryota; kingdom Metazoa; phylum Chordata; class Actinopteri; order Esociformes; family Umbridae; genus Umbra; species Umbra pygmaea. Next base: position 16,709 of record JACXGM010001125.1, read on the forward strand.
TGCCTGACCAGACCTACAGTTCTGCCCCCCTGGACCCCGGCATGGGCCTGGACCGACTGGGTTTCATCCACCCGGAGAGTTTCAACCAACCCAACACTGAGAACCACAGTAAGACATCGAAATGTCCTCCATTATTCGTCGTACTGGTCATGCTTCGCAGGGTTTCGTCAGTGACTGCTTTCTCTGTTTCTAAAAACAGTTGAGCCCGTTGATGCTCGTCCAGTCATCCCTGATAGAGGTCTGCCCACTCGACCTGGTGAGTGAGTGAGTGTGTGCGGGTGTGCGAGCGAGTGTGAGAGGTATTTTTGGGATTGTGTCAACTGTATAAGGTCTGTTCGCTACTTCATTTGTGTTTGCCTCTTTAACGTGTGTTAAACAGAGAATTATATTTTCTTCCATTTCCCACATTTCTTCATCACTTCGATTCTCTCTTTCCTTCAAAATGTTCAGTCTCGGCTCTGAAGCCCCAGGACTTCCCTGATGTGCGGATGGAAAAGGACGAGAGGCAGAGCTCCAGTTATGAAGTGCATCACGAAAAGCTGGTAGAGAAACCTTCTGAATACTTACACTAGCTATACGCTGATGTTCAAATGGTCTCAGTAGCTCAAGTTCACTTAGCAGTTTACCGGTGCTGCAGAGACTGGAGAAAATAAGTGTCTCCAGATGTTTATACAGATTTATACTGATTTTCTCCGTAAACATTCTGTGTACTCGCCATCTCCAGTTTCGTTGATGAAAGGTGTTGTTGCCTTACCAGGTGTTCTTTGCTGAGGACGTGGGGTCCAACAAGGGTGCCATCATCGGCCTGATGGTGGGCGGTGTTGTCATAGCAACGGTCATCGTAATCACGCTAATCATGCTAAGGAAGAAGCAGTACACCTCCATACATCACGGCGTGATTGAGGTCAGCGCGTGTGCGTCTCTGTGTTCTGTAAGTGTGTGTGTGTGTGTGTGTGTGTGTGTTAACCCGGTGTGTTTGTGTTCTAGGTGGACGCTGCGGTAACCCCAGAGGAACGTCACCTTTCCAAGATGCAGCAGAACGGTTATGAGAACCCAACCTACAAGTTCTTTGAACAGATGCAGAACTAAGGAGCGGCCCCCACACCTGCCCCCACCCACCTCACTGGTCCTAGGCCCCGGTTCCATGGCGGTCCTTCAGACTTTTTTCTGCTGCTCCTCGGTCGTCAGTGGAAGGGAGGGACTGGTGATCTGTTGGATTAGAACGAGCAGTGATCATATTACTTATAGCCACCCAGGGTTACTGCCGTAAGGGCTAGGGGCTGAAATGGAACCAATCCTCACCCTCCCTCTCCTCCATCCCGTAGGGTGTAAACATCACCTGCCGTTAGTAAGACCAAGTTCTTCACCTGCACATTTTAGCCAATCACAGATGAGATCTCGTAGTGTTTGTACAAAACAGAAATTCTGATTGATTGATCTGTGGGTCAGCCCCCGTATTCACCACAGGTCTAATGGTGTTAAATCTAGGCCTCGTTTTAACCCTGCAAGTTCTCCCTGTTCCTCACACCCTCAAAAGCATCACGTCCCCCACCATTTATCTCTGCCATCACACCTCTCTGGCTCCGCCTTGCTCGGATGACAGCTGTGCTGTGTTTGGTGATGACATAACAGTTCTTGGCGCCAGCATCAGGAGGAGGGGCTTAATCTGTCCTGAGCTCCTCTCAGTAGGATTACTATACCCCAAGCGTTTCAGGTTTGTTTTTCAGAAAAAAGATATCCCCCAAAAAAATCTACAAAAAAAATATATATATCAACAATAAATACATCATCAGAAATATGGAAAAGATGAAGAAATATTGAATGTTTGCGTTTTTATATTTTTACTTTGTGCGTAATGTATTGAAATTTGGCAGAAAAAAACAATAGCTGTAAGTGTATGTAGTGCATGGCGATATTTATGACAGGTATAAGTTGAGAAGGACCCAGCTTCTGCCTTGTGGACTGGGCCTCTCACTTAGACTTTTAGCAGGATTGTACATTTTTTGTCTTTGTGATCTTGTGATATGAAGACGAGAGGGGAAAAGTATTTAGAATCTGGTCTGCTTTGTTGTCACAGAAACATGCTTTAAACCGTCTGTTCTCCTTCGTCTCCTGCCACCATGCGTCTATTCTCGTAGCTGCATGGGCTAATTGCTCTATCTGTATGTAATATAATATGTAATCGTTTCTGACGGAAAGTCGACGGTGTTACTGTTTGCGTTTTATGCACTCTGAGTTTCATTTAGAGAGTCTGATTATTATTACTGGTATTACTGCTGTTTGTTGGTATTCCCCGTCCGTGATATTCCCCGTCCGTGATATTCCATGTTCATGGATTGGTCTCGGCTCCATTCCTCTTTTTGGCATTCCGCAAATTTCAGCATTCCACCCTATTTTCCTATTTCTATGTGGTCTGTGAATATCTATAAATATCACTTATGGTAACAGAAATCATTCTCAGGCTTTCAGACTCTCTCTAGTCTTTTTCTGTATTTACCCCCATTATTATTTTAACAGCCCTTGTGCGGTATTTTGGAGATGGTGTGTGTGAGAGTGGATTGAAAGGGAAAGTTATTGTGGAGTGTGATAGCAATTAGAATGTACAAATGACATTCCGTTTTCTTTCCTTTCATAATTCTTAATCTCCTGACACACACACACACTTTCCCCCACACTCCGTGTCTCATGCCGAACACCTCACCACACTGTCTATATTTCCTTGTTTAATTCCTGTACAGTTCATTCTATTTCCTCTCTTGCCTGCATTGAGTCTCAGACCTCCAGCTTCACAAGCAGAGGCTAAAGAAATACTGATCTCAGCGCAGTACATGGATTCAACTCGGACCAACGTGTACGAGGCTAAAGAAAAGCTTTCGAAGGTGCAACTTGTGGGATTTTCAGTTAGAAATGTACTTTTTAGAACAGATTACATTGTCTTGTCAGTTGGTGTTTGGTACATCTCGATCTGCATCATTCAGAACATTTCACCTAAATATTATTTAGAAGAATCAGTAGAAACAAGACATTTGCTGTTTCCAGAATGTCCAACTACAGCCTCCAATAGACATGAATGTGACACACATTTTGCAAATATTCAACAAATCTACATTACATACCACTACACTTACACTGAAGCTCCTAATTCAGGTCAGTGTTTTTCATGTTATCAAGAATACTTGTTCAGCGCATCTCCTGAGGTCAGTTTGGAAGAAAAATAATAATCTACCTGGATTTTTCCCATTGGCAGTGTTAAATGAATAGAAATATATTAGGAGTCTTTTAATCGCATCTGTTCTATTCATTCTATGCATTTAATATTTTCTAAAAGCAGAAAACCAAGGGCCTGTTTTTAAAAGGTTGAAACATTGATTTTGCTTATTGAATAGCATTAATGCATAGTAAGAGAATCAGATCTGGTGGGTTGAATCCAGTTAGATTACATTTGAAAAAACGGTCCCAGGGGTTAGTGGTGAAAATGAAGGCTTTCTTTTAATTTGTAAAATCTGTGACTTTATCTGTGTACCTATAAAAATCATTTGCTTAGACTGAGAAAAAGCTTTCTACACCTTACCCCATCAATAAAATTTTGAATGTACATAAATCTGTATTGTGTATGTAATTAAAGTCCTGAGTGAAAGATTAATTATTGTAAGAGACATCACATTGAAGCTAGTGTAGTATGCGGGAAGAAACGCCCAGTCTTTAGGAAACATCTGGCTCTTTACTCCCCTCTTGTGGACAGAAAAGGTCCTGCTCATTAGGGAAACACTCAAAACAAAATACAAAACAGATCCTTTATAAATGGAAAATATGAAAATACACTGCCCTTGTGGCTATCAAAAACATGGAGTACCGGTATATACAATGGAAACGATACTAAGTTGAAGATAAAGAAAAAAAAAGCAAAGTCCATTTCACTTCATACACACACTGCTCTCATACACCCATGCAGACATACCATCCATAACCTCAAACACTCTGCTCCAAGCCGCTCTCATCTGGTTAAAATTGGAAAACAATCTCCAGTCCAGGCCGAAGCAGTGAAAACAAGCTCATGGACACTTGCTCACGTCAGGTGATCATCTCCGCCCTCCTGACCTGTGCCTATGATCAGAATCTAGCCGGTACAGTCAGACAACCATCCCTCCACTAGCTGTCCTGTCCAGAGGTGGCCAGAGTCACCGTGGTGATGGGTTGGCCAATCCCGTGGAGCTGAATGCGGGCCAACTTCTTCTGTTCACACTCCGTCACCAGGCTGTTGAGCTCGGCCGCGCTGTAGCCAATCAGAGTCCTCAGGTCGCACACAAACTTGTAGACAAAACGCTTGCCCTGTACTTTGCTGATCATGTCGCCGTCATAGTAGTACCTGAGGAAAGAAGAAAGTGTCAGGTTTCAGTTAAGATGAGCGGAAAGTTGAGCATTTGAGATGATGGGACGTGTCACATAAGAGTCTGGACCTGACAAACATACCTGAGCGCTCGGCTGAGTTTCTCGTAGTTCATCGTGGGCTTGTTCTTGCGCTGGCCCCATTTCTGGGCCACCAGTTCAGGCTGGTTGAGTTTAAACTCCCCCTCTTCCCCCACCCAGGAGATACAGTCTCTGGCATCCTTATCAGTCAAGAGCTCCAACAAGAATTGCCACAGCTGGATCTGTCCATTATTACCTTGGGAGACAGGAGAAGATGTCATTATACATCTAAATGATGTGTGATTACATGCATATTTACACCCTGACTAATGATACTCATGAGATTAATAAGAGAGAGCCTTTCAGTCTACACGATTCTTTTCGCACTTTTCACCCAACACGGAAGCCTTTAGTCGGATCACGTACAGGATGATTATGCCAACAGACTATACTTCCGCAATTGAATTTACCGGCACCTGATCTGAACACAAGGAGTTGCTGGAGAACGACGCGGCAGGATAGACTTATCTGACTTATCTAACCCAAATTCCGGGCCAATTATCTAACTATGCCAATTTTGAAAGTCAGAGAATCCATGGTCCAGCATTATGGGTATTTGAAGATGTAACCTGTTTTTTGAGATCCAATGTCGATTTTGGGATGACCATGTAAACTAGAACTCCTCCACAGGGACAGTCAACGAGACCACAGCAAATATCAACACATTTTTTGTCGAGCATCCATCTATACTCATACATGAGAAACATTGAGTACATTGTGAGGTGTTGTCGGAGTACCTGTGCGGTTGCCAGGGGAGCTCCGCTCCTCCCCTCCTGAGATGCGTGGCGTTCTGGGTCCTCGGCTCTGCTTCAGCACCTTGATTGTGGTGGGCGTGGTCTGAACAGCGGCTGGGATGATCTGAACCTCTGGGGGTGGAGACAGAAAAACATGCAGGATTAAGTATGGGTGTGGCCAAACGGAATAGGACATGATAACAGGTGAATATCTGACTGTTTCCTGGGGCGTGTCTTATCCTTATTGGCCAATTTAGCCATTAGACCGTTAAAAGACTGGCTTATGTTGTGGTCTGTGAAAACAGCCAATATCTGTATGGAGTGAATTATTTACACTGAACAACATACTGACTGTTAGTGAGAAAGCGTTGTATCACAGATGATTGACATTAGTGTGCCAGTCTGACCTACTCCACGACACAGACCTTTGGTCAGTTGGATGTTTTAGGACTCGATAATCTATTCTCAGGTCTGTGCGAACAGGGAAACAATCACACACAAAGAAAGACGTGATATCCTAATAGCTGCTCTGTGGCGGCAGCAGGTCAGAGACAGGAACCCAACGTACGTTGATCAATTGTGACTGTGGCTTCTGGTCCGGACTGGTCCTGACTGGCCAACACATCTGTAAAGAACAGGAACAGACAGCAGTACAATCTGAAAACAAACAATATTTATGTTTGCTCAAAAGAACTACCCATGAAATCTCTCTAGCCTCTATCCCTTTTATTTAGTCTTTCAGACCTGATGGGAATGTGTAAACGTGGTTAATATGTCTATGCTTAATAAGCTGGACTGTAACCCTCATACACTGACCATGCCTAGAAAGCGCCCCTCACACCCTCACACACTCACACTTGCGAAGAAGCTCCAGGTGGCTCCAGAGAATCTCTCCACTTGGGACCCTCTGGAGGAACTCTTCCTGGGAGAAAGAGCAGAGGTCGTGACCCGGGATGTGAATCCCTCCAACCTCCATCTCATCGATGCTGAACTCCTTCATTACCCACACGGCCCAGTGGATGACCTGGTCCGCCGTCCACTGGACTGGGTCTAGGTTGAAAGAGACACATCGGACGCACGTTAGGAGGCTGCGACGATGAGGACTAGTGTTTTTCGGGACGTGGAAAATGCGCACCCCATCCTCACCGTAAGGTATCCCCAGGCGGACCTGCTCTTTGCGGTAGCCCTCCAGGGCGGCGGCCCAGCGCGTCACCTGCTCCGACGTGTCATCCGACAGGGAGGATCGCTCCACTGCGATCAGCTGGCCATCCTCCATCAGCGAGCCTTCCTCCCCTGCGGCATCCGGGTCAATTACCACCTCCACAGTCTCCACGGGCTTGACGATCTCCAGAATGTTCAGCTTCTCCTCACCTGGAGGAAGGAAGGGCTTGGTGTTGAGGGTGACTGTGTAATGGTTACGATAATAGATGTGTGTATATAGACTGGGTGCCTGGGTTTTAGTAAAGCCTAGGTTCTGTTGTGTGTGTGTGTACCTAGTTTGTGTAATTTTAGGTACATGATATCTCCACATGTTTACAAAAAACTGACAAATTGAACCTCATGGCTCAGGGGTTAGGTTTAGGTAAAAACTTATTATTGGGTATATTGTTAGAATTGGGGTTACTATTAGGTTTAGGCATTACTAGTTAGGTTAAAAGTTAGGCATTATTGAAAGGTTACGTTTAGGCATTAAAGTAAAATACGGAGGTTAGTGTAAAGGGGTTGGCTTAGGAAATAAGGAACAAGGATTTTTAGGTCAGGATTAGTTCTCAGATTCCCATAAAGACAAAAAGTAAGTGTGTTTGTGTGCGTGTGTATACCTGGCTTAGTGATGATCTGTAGACTGAGCTGTACAGTGCCATCAGTCTTTACTCCTTGGTCAAACAGGCTGTGGTCTGGATGTAGCTGTAAAGACATCAGGTAAAAAACAAGAGTGCCCACAACAGATGAGAACAAAGAAAATTACAACAAGAAAGGTTGTAGAAAGGTTAACACATTACTCCATTTCTGGGCACAAAGAAATCTTAAGACCATACTTTTGTAATAACCACAAGAAAGCCCAAAATCGCATTAATTACATTTGGAGAGAACTATTTTAAAAACTGATTTATGTGAAATATGAACATATGAGAAGGACAATTGTGTTTGGAGGGAACAACATTTTAAATCCAAATTACGTAGACTGTGAACATATGAAGCACAGTTAGTGATCATGACGTAGCGTGTAAATACAGTAAACGTTTGCTAGGGCAGAGGTTGTGATTGGTGGATAGCCATACATATTGATCACTGTCATTCTGGTGTTTGCTAGTTCAAATTCATATAGACAGTTTGTGTGCATTTTGTTCTCGTTTCCAGCACAATGCAGACATGTTTCACGTGCGTTTCTGTATACAGGCAATTCTATATTATTTTTTACGTTAACCATAATCCTAACCGTAGTAATGTCATGACTAACCTAAACCGTTTGTAACCTCATGCCTAATCTTAATACTAACCTGTGAATGTTTTAATATAATTTGAACGTTATGGAATGTGTGGAATGTTCTCGCATGAATCCTCAAAACAAAACATGCAAGTGCAATGTAATAGGAATAATATAGCCTAATATTAAAACGTGCAGCTGAAATGTAAAACAAACTTGAAATATGTTAACGTAATTAATTTTTTCAAATAAGTTTCCTGAGAACGTAATTTGGGAAAACTTCTAAAATATAAGGTTGCCAAAGGATGAACACAGCCTTGACAGATGGTCGGAATCCAGGCCCAGATTATTCTGGAAAGGTACTGTAGGTAAACACTGTCAATAGATTATCCTGGAAAGGTACTGTAGGTAAACACTGTCAATAGATTATCCTGGAAAGGTACTGTAGGTAAACACTGTCAATAGATTATCCTGGAAAGGTACTGTAGGTAAACACGGTGAATAGATTATTCTGGAAAGGTACTGTAGGTAAACACTGTGAATAGTGGCATTCAGCACCTGGATGTCTTGCAGGCATATATCATATCCGTCTAGGGACATTTGTATGCGGGGCTCCAGCAGCTTCTTCAGGTTACCGATTGGCTCATTGATGTCGATATCCTGCTGGATCAGATCAGCTGATGTGATGGTCTGCTCTTCAACACTGTAAATGGTACATCCAAGTAAACACAAATAGAAATGTGTGTCAGCAGAATGGAGATTTATTTTATAAATAATGCGCTTATGGGCGCTTGTTCACATTGTAAAATATTAACCTCACCCTTCCTCCAGACATTCCTGTTTCTCTTGACCATCAATCTCTATCTCGATCATCTCTTCTGTCTCACTTTTAGACATTGCTGTACAACAAAATTAAACCTTTTCTAGGGATAATACAAAAAGATGTTGGGAAGTAAATACAATAAATACATACAATAAAAACAAATAACCATAAAAATAAAACACATTATTTTCTGAAATAATGTTAAAACATACAGTGTAATAATCATAATAAAACACCATCATATTTAAAGATTAAGACAAAACAAGTCATTTGATCATCAGTGTGACTTTCAAAATAACTTAAGTAGTATAGTGACAGGTCTCGATGTGAATTGAGTTGAGGGAACCTCGATTTCTCATTGGGCGGCAAAGAGTTATATGTGCGCTAAAGTACTAACTCGAGGGCGAGGCCTCTCCAATGCTTAGGCCTTGCGGCCGGCCATTACTTCATAAAATGGTTAAATAAACTTGATCATTTTAACTAATCTGGATTCAAACATTAGAAATATCGATACTAATATATACTTGTAGCATAGCTTTACAATGTTGTATCTATACAAAGCTTCCTAGCAAGCATATTATGTCCGATATTACGTTGAGGGGCGAGGCACGCGGCAAACGGGGGTTCGGGCTCACGTGAAACACGGAAATTATGTTCCCTAAAACACATAATTAACTAAAGGGCTGATTTAAATGTCGATTAAAATATACTCTGAAACTTAGAATCTTGAAAACTTTGAAACGGAAATGGAAGAAACGGAAACAAAACAGCAGAGGGGCAAATGCAAAGGAGCCGGAAATCCTGGCTAAGTTTACAGTGTGGTGTTCAGACTTCCGAGAGCGGCCAGGGGGAAATACAGAAGGAATGTGCTCTATTAAAATGATCAGAATTTTTAGTGATACAGTTGTGGAATCGTATTTAAATTGGACAGACACTGTCACGTATCCACGCGGTAAACAACTGGACTAAAACGCGCAGGCTGCGGATGGCGTTAGCAATATTAGCTAACCTGCAGCTACTACTGCTATAACAGCTAATGATTTGGATGGACATTCTGATTCGGAGACAAATTGTACACATATTCTATTTTTAAAAGTGTGTTCAAAACAATTAAATTCAGTATTATGCATGCTTAATATTATTCTAAGTTGTATTTAAGAGAATGAATGTACCATGTATGAGCCATAACTAAGCTGACCAACAAGCTAACTAGCAATAGAGTCATACAAGATAGACTAGCTAAGTTAGCTAACAGTTTTATACAAAAAGCGGGAAGGGCGACGAGCCGTAGTGAGGAATATACAGTTACTTTCAGATGGTCAATGTTGCTAGTAATAGATGTAGAGAATACAACACAAATATTTGATGTGCATACCTCTTAAAACGTAACCTCCAGGATTGCGGATTGCTATGAGTCGATTTAGGATAGCAAGCTAGCTAGCCTCTACACTCAAATCCAATTCATGCAAGTTTTTGGTCAACAAGAGAAGGGGCGGGGACAAGGTTGCTTTTCAGACAGTCCACTTTTGGATCAAATAAATCATTATATTTGTCTGAGAATTGTTGTAATTAACTCTGTAATATTTGATATTAGGAAGTATACATATCCACAATGTTCCCCATGCACTCAATGAGGACCAGCAGACTGTTGTAGATAAGCACAATCATGCATGTTCTTGATTCTATCTATCTATCTATCTATCTATCTATCTATCTATCTATCTATCTATCTATCTAATCTATCTATGTGTATATATATATACATATATATTGTTGATGATAATATACATTGTATATAGAGTATATCCAGTTTAATTATATGTACTGTTAAAATTCGAAATACACTTTGTATAGATAGATAGATTTTATTATTAGACTCAAGGTCCATTTAACAGAACATACAACACATATATAGAGTTTACATATCTAGTCATTATCTAGACATTGTCAATGTGTCATCTGTATACATTTACATTTTAATCATTTAGCAGACACTCTTATCCAGAGCGACTTACAGTGAGTGCATACATTTTGAGAAACCAGGTGAATCAACCAAAACTTAGTAGTAAGAGCATTCACCATATGAAACAATGAATAGTCAGAAACAGTGCTAGAAAATATGAGTACCAGAAGAAAATATTTATGAAAGTGCTCGAGAAGGATCATACACATAACTAAAACTTATCTTAAAACATAACTAAAAGTTGAATACAACTAATTTAGCTACTGATTGAAGAGAAAGGTTTTCAGACATGTCCTGAAGATAGGTGTGTATAGTTCTCATATATGCTCACTATAAAAAATATTAACCTTTCCCCTTTTCTTTAATACGTGACTAATAAAGACATGGGAAACTAGGTGAGTGCAATTATTTAGCAGTTTAAAACAGACGTTTTTTATTCCAAAAGTATTTTTGCCCTAAATGATCAAAGTCCCATATATCCCTGCATATCCCCAGTCTCCCAGTGTAAGCAAACAACGCACATATTACACCGGAAGTGTGTTCATTGTGACGTCATATGTGTTGTCCGCAGACTCAAAAATGGCGGAGTACCTTGCGTCCATTTTCGGCACAGAGAAAGATAAGTGAGTAAAATCTTCCAGTATCCTGTCTTAGTTGGTCATACAATCACACAAAATAGGCATAGCACAAAGACAACTACTTCATACCATGTTTCTGGCTATCAAGCTAGAATATCATACAGCACTCAATCACCTACCAGTCGGAAGTCTTTGGTAAAGAAAGCATGGCAGTTTATTTCAACCGTAATTTGCAATGGGGGTTGAAAATGAGCTCACACCATAATGGATCGTTGATTTAAGACAACTTACTTTTTAGGCGTTTAAATATACTTATGTCATGAAATTAACTGACGAGTTAAATACTGGTCTCCAGACAGTCTAAATGGATTTGGAAGGTGTGAGACGTCGTTAGGACAGCAGTTCTCAACCGGGGCCTCGGAGAGCTACCAGGGGGCCCTTGAGAAGACAGGGAAAGATTATGATTAAAAAAATAAAACTAAATAAATATTCCAATTTTCACTTGAAATATATACAATCATAGCTAAATTATGTAATAACAATAATTCATTTTTTGCCCTGAAATTGACATAGGAACGTCTGATAGATACTGCCTGATAACATTCACCCGACCAGTCCAAATGTTAGCTACTTTGTCCTGCTTTCTCTGTTTATGGTTATTATCATTTTCACACCACAAAAAATACTATTGTTCTGGAATAAAAACAACGGACACGTCCAGTGTAACAAAAACAGGATGATCATCAAAAAGAGACTGGTAGTTAGTCCTAAAGCTAGCTAGTAACACCGGGTTCAATTTGGACGGATATTGGAAATTCAAATGATATTTGAAACTTCAGGTCAGTCCTATTTTCCCGGACTCAGCCACACTATAGCCCGTTGTAAGTACACAGCGGTCTGCTAATGGTTAGGAAATGTCAATAAATGACAGATCTCAAAGTTATTAATTCAATAGCTTTTAAACCTTGTGGCTTACATAATAGCAGTAGTAGTATTAGTAGTCGAATTAGCAATAGTAGCAGTATTAACAGTAGTAGGGGTATAGCAGTAGTAGTATTAACAGCAGTAGTAGTTGAATTAGCCATAGTAGCAGTGTTACCAGTAGTAGGGGTACAGCAGTAGTAGAAGTAGTAGTAGTTGTTGTAGTAGTAGTAGTTGAATTAGCAATAGTAAGGGTATAGTAGTAGTATTAGCAGCAGCAGTAGTAGTTGAATTAGCAATAGTAGGGGTATAGCAGTAGTAGTATTAGCAGCAGTAGTAGTTGAATTAGCAATAGTAGGGCTGGGCGATAATTCAATATTTATCGTTATCGAGTTTTTGAAAATAATATCGAGAAGAATATCCCATATCGACATATCTCGATAACAGCTGGTTCTGTTCTGAAACAAAGAAACATCAACAAATGAGGAGTATTTCAAATTGCTTGTTGTTCAGTTTTACCTGAAACTTGTGAACTGAAATATCACAAGGTCAATCAATATTTTTTTGTATGTATTGTTTTTATTTGTTTATACAGCAGACTATACACTTTGATTTAATCAAGTCACAGCAGGTCCTTTCAATATATCATTAGGCATATTGTATCGAAAATATATTTTATTTCGTGATATCATTTTTTGGCCATATCGCCGAGCCCTAAGTAGGGGTATAGCAGCAGTAGTAGTTGAATTAGCAATAGTAGCGGTATTAGCAGTAGTAGGGGTATAGCAGTAGTAGTATTAGCAGTAGTAGGGGTATAGCAGTAGTAGTATTAGCAGTAGTAGTAGTTGAATTAGCAATAGTAGCGTTATTAGCAGTAGTAGTAGTTGAATTAGCAATAGTAGCGTTATTAGCAGCAGCAGCAGTAGTAGTAGTAGTTGAATTAGCAATAGTAGCGGTAGCAGCAGCAGCAGTAGTAGTAGTAGTTGAATTAGCAATAGTAGCGGTATTAGCAGCAGCAGTAGTAGTAGTAGTTGAATTAGCAGAAGTAGGGGTATAACAGCACTAGTATTAGCAGCAATAGTAGTAGTAGTAGTTGAATTAGTAATAGTAGCTGTATTAGCAGTAGTAGGGGTATAGCCGCAGTAGTATCAGCAGCAGCAGTAGTAGTTGAATTAGCAATAGTAGCGTTATTAGCAGTAGTAGGGGTATAGCCGAAGTAGTAAATTGCAGTGGTCTCTTTAATTTTTCTCTAGAGCTATACATTAAATCCAATCAATAGCCATAAGTCGCAACAGTAAACTGTTATCTAACCTTTCCTTGATATTCTAAAAATGTATTTAACTGAGTTTTTTCGTTTCGGTACTATTTCGTTTGGTAATTATCTGTTTTTCTTTATCAGGGTCAACTGTTCTTTTTACTTTAAAATTGGAGCTTGTCGCCATGGTGACCGGTGTTCCAGATTACATAATAAGCCAACCTTCAGCCAGGTATGTCAACATGCTTAAATGGACCTGATTAATGGAATAGAACAATGGATGTCCAATTCCAGCCATGAAGTGTCAGAACAAGTTTGTTTTTCCCATATTATAATTGATTGGTCTTATCTGGCGCCCCAGCCAGCTCAGATGCTTGTGCAACACAGATCCAGTGTGAACAGAAACCATCTTACATTCGTTTTGGTCTTGTTTGTGTATGGAGCGTACTATTTGGCTAACGTGTCCAATAAAAGTTCAAATCACCTGAAGTTTTTGTGAGTAATAGTAGATAGACATTGTGGGTGTAGGGACACATCCTCCGCAATGTCAGGCCAGATTTTACTGCAATAAGAATTTTTATTTATTTATGTGCAGTATTGCAGCACGCTTAGTCAGGCCCAACTTACACAAGACGAAAAGCAAAGGTGAATTTATTACGTTGGGAAGCTTTTTCTCCAGCAAAAGCAAACAGATTCATTAGGAACCCAATGTCGTCCAATAACAGCATTTGTCATTTCCTCTTAATTCTGGTTGCTTCTGTTAAAGAAATATTCATGCAACTACAATTATTTTCCATGTTTGCTTAATTACTATTCTGTAGCTGAAACCATAGAAATAGAATGGATAGAAATGCCATTCCAATTAAATCAATGTAGCAGAATGGTCACAGCGGCAGCCATTTTTACGTGTACCATTCCATTGCAAAGATCTAGCGGCCTACTTCCGCATTAAAGTACTGTGACAACTAACAACAATCGCCATTTTGTTGTGTACTATTCGAATGACCACGCCAAGCAGCTCAATGGCTTTTATATCCATTCTGTTTCTATGGCTGAAACGTGCTTTTGCATTCCATGACTGGAATCTGTCAGCCCTGTTCTAAACCAAGATCTGAAAAGTTTTAAAAGCATTCTGATAATTCTACATGATGATGAATTGATTCTAAAATTTTGCTTAACCCTCACCTTCATTAACAATTCTTTTTCCATTCATTGTAGCAGAAAGATGGAAGTGTGCTGGTTGATGTTTGTGAGGTCTATCGCCTGATCTTCTTTGATGAAAACAGAAGGGCCTATCAATAATTATCTTGAAATACTACAAAAGATTAATATTCCAGATTCTAAATACTGTCCTAGTTAGTGCCCAAAAAAAATATATTTTTAAACCATAATACCAACGCGAGCACATTAATACATTTCTTATCCAAGCTTGTTTTGGGGCTTGTCTCAAATAGTCAAAAGGTTTCTTGCATCCTGCATCTCACACTAAACCCTCTGGTCAAACAACAGTTCTACCTTTTTTAACATCAACAGGAGAACAAATCCCATTAAGGTAATGTGTCCTCTTGACCAAATACCTGGTCACATTTAAATTCACTAAAATAGCCTGAACTTGGATTGAGAGCTACAGTAGATTCACTCAGGTGGCCTTTAAAGTTGGTGACTTAATTGAAAAATAAATTCTGTACAGAATGCTGTCTGGAGGCACTTCTCTGCTTCTACATATCTGTATCGAACAACTATTTACAGTTTATGTAATCATTTGATCTGCCACTAGAGGGCATCATTAGACTTCAGTGTCACATTGGTGGCCTTCTTGTTACTGTTTGACAATGAATTATCAACAGACTCAAGCACCTGATGCCTACAGCGAAGCAAGATTTGGGGTTCGCAAGGTAACGTTAGGTTTAGCCCTGGGTTTACAGTATCACGAGAGTGGGTCAACGGGTTACATCGCCATGGTAACTTATGCTGCAAACCTAACCTGCACCGAAGTAGGTGATAGTCGAGATAACCGATTAACCCGAACAAATGCACCATCTTCTGACCAATTAATTTCTGGTCCAAAAATTGACCATTCTAGGTGTCGCCATTCTCTGATGAGTATTTTTATGAAAGACATAGTTTCTCAGTGGAGGGATGGAATGGAAGTATATTTCTCAACTTCTTTAGTCTTTGGTGCCAGTGCGGTGCAAAACATAGAATTTGTGAGCTTACAGTTCCACAGACTTTATGCATAGTGTTGCGTTTGTTTGTGACAGGTACTTTCATGTATGCTGTGTTTTATACGGAACCAACATCAATGTATACCCTTTCACTGTAGAGACAGTACATAGATTTACTGTTTACTCCAGTATTTATACATTTGTTGAACAATAATTAATATACACACCCTGTACATTTTGTATTTGCTCCCATGACCGTTTAACGATGTCAGGGTTGCAACTGAAAGAATACGATTAAAAAATGGTCATAAGCAACACATTGGTTTAATGGAATACACAAGTGTAATTATAGTCAGTGATATTGATCAGCCTGAGGCATTTATAAATACACGGGTGGCAATTTTTCCCAGCATTCCTTTCTGCTTTACATCTGGTTTATACATTTTTACGCTCTTCATATTTCTCTGATTTACTCCATGGTTTATTCCAGTTGAATACGTGGCACTCATAGTCTTGTCCGTGTCTGCGATTGGTCCGCTGTTGTCACACCGCCCCTTTAATGTGAACGCTTGTCACTAGATTGGGAAATCCTGGGTTGATTTACAAATTTATAACCACCGTCATGACATCTGTGATCTACATTCATGGTCAAAAGTTTTGATAATGACACATCATTTTCACAAAGTCTGCTGCCTCAGTGTTGATGCATATACTCCAGAATTTCATGAAGAGTGAGCAGATGAATTGCAAAGTCCCTCTTTGCCAGGAAAATGAACTTCATCCCAAAAAAACAATTTCCACTTAATTTCAGCCCTGCTGCAAAAGGGCCAGCTATCATCATGTCAGTGATTGTCTTGTTAACATGAGGACAAGGGTGGAGATCACTCTGTCATGCTGATTGAGTTAGAATAACAGACCTGTGAATTCAGTCCTGTGTCATGCCAACAATAAAGCATCCTGAGACCATTCATGTGTGGGATTGCTTCTCAGCCAGGGGAGTGGGCTCACTCACAATTTAGCTTAAGAACACAGCCATGAATAAAGGACATACCAACACATCCTTAGAGAGCAACTGCTTCCAACCATCGAAGAAAAGTTTGGTTACGAACAATGCCTTTTCCAGCATGATGGAGCACCTTGCCAGAAGGCAAAAGTGATAACGAAGTGTCTCGGGGAACAAAACCAGGGTCAACACTGCAAATATTGACTCTTTGCATAAACTTAATGTAATTGTAAATAATAGCATTTGACACTTATGGAATGCTTGTAATTATACTTCAGTATACCATAGTAACTACTGACAAAAAGATCTAAGAACACTGAAGCAGCAAACTTTGTGATGATAAATAAGTGTGTCATTCTCAGAACTTTTGACCACGACTGTAGATCCCAGTTGTAAGTGAAGCCAGGTATTGAAAAGAAATCCATGGCATGTTGACCTTGCTTCGTAGTATAGGCCCCTGATCTCCGTTGTTCTGTTCTAATAAACACAGTATTTTGTTTAATTTATGTTTATTAACATGCAGTGTAATTTGGTGAAGTCTCTGCAGTTTGAAGTTGTTAATCTCTGGACCATTCACTGCTGAAAGGCAGACGTAACCCATTTTCTCTTAGTGACTAGTGTAGGACTATGTTCCTTATTGTATGCCAGCTAGGGACAGAAAGGGGAAATCATCTCACATTACTGCACTAGTCAAGCATGTGTTTCTGCTTTGTGTTGATGCTACTCCTTCGACTGATTCAGGAATCCAATTGATTTAGAGATCTTGTCCGCCCAATCTCTGTGACAGGGAAGTGAGCTAAGTCGCTGCATTGCAGGACAGTCTATGTCATAGTAGTCATTGGTTCGAGCCTGACTATGGGTTCTCTGAATTTCCCTGGACCTCCTGCATGGGCACCATTCCTAAACAATTTTGCACATCTACAAAGTGTGATTCACGTGTTTTAACATAAGGCGAGGAAGTAACTTTCCTAATAATAGTTATTGTACTTATAATTTTCTAATAAAAATGTAATGTATGACTAGCTGGCTAGCAGCAGGAATGGCCGCTAAAGTTGAATGGTGGGTGGAAATCAATTTTGCATTCGCATAAAAGAACGTTGCTTGATAGATAAAAAAAATAAAAAGACGTAATGAACTGAGCACCCTGCCCGTAACTATCACGTTTTCTAGATTCCTATTTTATGGAATTTTCTGTAATATTTTTATTTGCTCTGCCCCCACATTTGTTCTAGGCATCAGTATTTGATCCGCCCTTTCCTATAGGTTCTAGGTATCTGGATGCCCCCCTTTATAGGTTCTAGGTGTCTGGATTTGCTCCGCCCCCTTATAGGTTCTAGGTATCTGGATTTGCTCCGCCCACTTCTTATAGGTTCTAGGTATCTGGATTGGCTCCACCCCCCTCTTATAGGTTCTAGGTATCTGGATTTGCTCCGCGCCCCTCCTATAGGTTCTAGGTATCTGGATTTGCTCCGCGCCCCTCCTATAGGTTCTAGGTATCTGGATTTGCTCCGCCACCCTCATAGGTTCTAGGTATCTGGATTTGCTCCGCCCCCCTCTTATAGGTTCTAGGTATCTGGATTTGCTCCGCCCCTCTCTATAGGTATTTGTCAGAAGCATCCCAACAGTTTTCTATCTTCAACACAATATATATTTGAATTAGGTACATAGTACATATCTTTACGGGGGAATGGACATAGTTATTGTATATCTATAAAAATATTTTTATTTTTCCCTCTGCAGACCGTCTTGATTCAAAACATCTACCGTAACCCCCAAAACAGTGCACAGACGGCTGACGGCTCCCATTGTAAGTTCCTCCGCTCCAGACCTCTCTTTGCCCACCAGCTCTCTAGATCTCTCCCCCTCCTCAGATGTTATGAGTCAGTCTCTGCATGCTTTCTGCAGGGCTTCAAAGGGTGTCAGCCCGGGTAGGATGGGGTGCCAGAACCCCCCGCCATACTTAAGTGTCTATATATTTCATACAATTAATAGCGCCTATATGCGAGTTAATTTCAAAGTCTTATGTCGAAGCATAGA
Source organism: Umbra pygmaea (assembly GCA_016801145.1). Taxonomy (NCBI): domain Eukaryota; kingdom Metazoa; phylum Chordata; class Actinopteri; order Esociformes; family Umbridae; genus Umbra; species Umbra pygmaea. The sequence goes on from JACXGM010001125.1 coordinate 35,080, forward strand.
ATAATGTTCTCCGATAGTGATTCCAAGTTATTATCCCCAAACAAATCTACTTAAACAGTACTTGTTTTCTAAAATATTACAGTGCAGCGGAAAATAACTAGGTCTTCTTTAGACGCGTTCCGACAAGACTACACGACTGACGTAGTGCGCGATAGTTGTTTGTGATAGACATAAAAACCTACATGCATTACTGTTTTAACATTACATTTTTTATTTCAGCACTAGTCATAGCTAGTATAGTATGTTTTGAGTTGGTCAAACCGTCCAACATGTCTCATCTCAAGTCCTTTTTGAATGACTACATCAGTCGAATACTGCCTCTTCATACGTGAGGCTTTAGAACCATGTCAGATGTGGTTATGGTGAAGGAAACATGCCACCTGGAATCACACCTGTAACCACCAGCCAGAAACCCACAGAGGTGGACAGATGTTCTGTTTGTTAACCGGGTTCCAACCAGAACCATCATTAAATGTACCTTTCTATTGTAGACAGAACAACCTTTACTTAGAACTTCGTTGTTGTATATCTAGGTCCTATACATTTGTCTCATTGAGACTTGTACATGTCAGTAACGTCATTGTAATGGCAGTCATCTTGTAAATGTGTTAAAGTACTCTTAAGTTGAGCCCCAGTTATCGGAAGTGAAGTTTAGCCACTCCCAGGTAAGTTATGGATCAATGGCCTTGTTGCAGTTATATACGGTATAACTTTCAGGCTGCCAGTTTCTCAGAATGACTGGCTAAAGTTTCTTCAGAAAATGTATCAAACAAAACCAGTACATGTATTTTTTTATAGTACTGGGTACATGCGTACAAACAAGATCTAGAAGTGATTTTGAACCCCAAAAATCTGATACCAATGTTTCAGTTGTCATTTTTGATTGAATTACCGTCATTCTGAGATATTAGCTGTTTTTGTTTTCCAGCTCACATCAGTCACATGGATCCTCGTAACCTCTTTCAATCAACCCACCTTGTTCTGGGGCAGTACACCATTTTGAGGGAGGGGGGTGGTGGTAAATGTAACTTTCCATTTTAGTAATCTGCTTGAAGCCATCTCAAAAATGTACATTTTGTATTTCAGACTATTGCCCTCTTGAACATTTACCGTAACCCTCAAAACTCAGCCCAGTCTGCCGATGGTGGATTACGTTGTAAGTATCCCACACATTAACGTGGACTTTTTATGTTTTCCTTTCCTATTTGAAACTACATTTCTATTTGTGGGGGTACTGTTTATTTATTTTGTATCAGTTACAAATACTGTAATACACCAGCTACTATTGCTAGGTGAAAATATCTTTAGGCAACCTTTCTGTTATCACAGAGGTTGTGTAATAGGTTCATGTTTTATGTATAAACTATTTTCAATATTTTTTTCATTGAAGACTACTTCTAGGTTGTTGTTTTTTACATTTCTGCCTCAACTACAGAACTGAAGTTTAAAGAGTATTTATTCTTGAATTGAACATACCAGTTTAGCTCTGGACACTTGTCTTTGCGGTTTTCCTTTTTTCATTCATTGGACCCTGTGCTATGAGCTAAATACCTTTTGAATTGAACAACATGAATTGAAAAAAGAATATCCATATGTCCAGACTGTTTCAAGTGTGTTTATCTTACATGTAATTTACCTGCGAGTGTGTACCTTGTTCTTGTATGTTACCTGTGACCTCCAGGCGCTGTTAGTGATGTTGAGATGCAGGAACACTATGACGAGTTCTTTGAGGTGAGTCAGCGAGAATTCTGGTGGTGTAACAAACTAAACCTATTTTAAATTCTGGTGGTGTAACA
>JACXGM010001125.1:36975-58490 GCA_016801145.1 Umbra pygmaea
AAACCCATTTCAAATTCTGGTGGTGTAACAAACGAAACACATTTCAAATTTGGGTGGTGTTACAAACTAAACCTATTTCAAAGGAAAGGATAGAGCAACTCAGGCCTGCATTGCATCACATTTCACAACTGAGTGTTCTCCAAATACTGAAACTAGAAGTAAAGAAATTGAAACCTTTTTTGCTTTTCTAAGATCTGTATAATTACTTTGCAACATTTGCTGATGTAAAAAGGGGTGTATAAAATAAAATGTGTGTTTTAGATAAAATGTATTTGATAACATGTGGAAAATGTGTTTTGAATTTGAGAAAAAAAATTGTCCCTCTTTCTCTTGTTTCAGGAGGTTTTCACAGAAATGGAAGAGAAGTATGGAGAGGTGGAGGAGATGAACGTCTGTGATAATCTGGGAGACCATTTGGTTGGAAACGTATATGTGAAGGTGTGCCACTGACTGAACTTAATAACACGCACACACACACACTGGCCACTTAATTAGGTACACCTGTTCAGATGCTTGTTAACACAAATATCTAATCAGGCAATCACATGGTAGCAAGCCCATGCATTTAGGCATGTAGACATGGTCAAGACAATCTAAAGTTCATACCAAGCATCAGAATGGGGTAGAAAGATGATTTTAATTGACTTTGAACGTGGCATGGTTGTTGGTGAAAGATGTGCTGATTTTAGATAGTGCTGATCTACTGGGATTTCCCCGCACAACAATCTCTAGGTTTTACAGAGAATGGTTGAAAAAGAGAAAAGAGCCAGTGAGCAGCAGCAAAATGCCTTGTTGATGGCAGAGGTCAGAGGAGAATGGCCAGTCTGGTTCAAGCTGATAGAAAGGCAAATAACCAGTCATTAAAACCAAGGTATGCAGAAAAGCGTCTCTCAACGCATCTTTGCACACTTTGGGCCTGTTAGAACCAATTGAGCATTGTTTAAATGCCACAGTCTTGAGGATTTAATTTATTAATTTTGTTTCACCTTTATTTAACCAGGTAGGTCTATTGAGAACAGAGTCTCATTTGCAGCGGCGACCTGGCCTACATGAAGCGTAAGCTGCCAGCCAACATAAAGTTACACATGAAGTTACACAAAAATAAGAAAAATACAGCCATATGACCTTAGTCCACCCATCCTGTGATGGCTAATACCAGCAGGATAACGTGCCAGGTCAAAAAGCTCATATCATCTCTCACTGGTTTCTTGAACATGACAATGGCCTCCACAGTCACCACATTTCAATCCAATTAAGCACCTTTGGGATGTGGTGGAACAGGAGATCGGCATCATGGATGTACACCTGACAAATGAGGAATGTTTCCAGGACCTTGTTGAATCTATGCCACAAAGATTTAAAGCAGTTCTGAATTCAATAGAGGGTTCAACCTGGTAGCAGGGTGTACCTAATGAAGCAACTGGTGAGAGTGCATGCAAACAAACCAACTTTTTTTCTGGCATAGGGTTAAGGGTACAACTTAAAATTTAAGGTTTGTGTTGGAATTTGGCCCAGTATAGGTTTATTATAGTGATGGGAAGTTCGATTCTTTTTACTGAATCGTATCTTTGAATCTCGTTCATTCAAATCGAAATGAACGAAAATGAATGAACGTACCGTATGTACTGGATCATAGAATTAAGCCTTCGCAAAAAAGAAGGAAATAACGAAATTTATTAACCATATAATGGATCATAGAAGTATCGCACCTGCGCAAATCCAAAAACATTTAAGATAATGAACTAATCTCATACGACGTCTGGTAGAAAGTTTTACATTTGAGACAATAAAATAAGTGTAGCTGTCAAGTGTGTTGTTCACTTCAATCCCGCAGCCTGAACTTAATATTATTCAAACATTTGTTCATTTGAGGCAGTGCGCATAGGCAAAATGTAACAGCCTACCGTATAATCAATTCATTATAACAAAGACGTTCAGTGCCCAAGCAGTAATACGGATACATACGTGTGTAGTAAACCCATTATTTTACCAAGCAGTATACTGGATCATAGAAGTAATGCGCTTGTGCAAAAATGAACGATTTGAACGATTCCGATACTAGTACCGAGCAGTATACTGGATCATAGAAGTAATGCGCTTGCGTCAAAATGAACGATTTGAACGATTCCGATACTAGTACAGAGCAGTATAATGGGTCATAGAAGTAGTGTGCCTGCGCGAAAATGAACGAAATGAACGATCCAGTATGAATCGTACGTACCGGTCTTTTAAAAGATTAGTTCAAAATGACCAAATTGTTCATGAATCGCCCATCACTAGTTTATTAAGCATTACATTTATGGTCGGTTAGGGGATTCTTGTGAACATTTTCCTGTTCACTACAAGGATGGAAAAACGACTGTGTGTGTTTGATGTGATTTTGTGTATGCATGTTTTTATAACACTAATGTTTTCTGCCATCAGTTTCGGCGTGAGGAAGATGCGGAGAAAGCAGTGATGGATCTGAATAACCGCTGGTTCAATGCTCAGCCGATTCAAGCCGAACTCTCTCCTGTTACCGATTTCAGAGAAGCCTGCTGCCGCCAATACGAGATGGGGTCAGTAGAGGAACACATACTTACAGTGGGCTCCAAAATGACCAGCACCCCTGACTGGTAATGCACAAACAATACTGTAAAAACATAATATAATTATACAGAAACTCAAAATACCAACGTGAGAAATACTTTATTAATGTGTCAATGGAACAACCATGATCATTAATTGATTAAATTAAAATCAATGTCCTGCAAATCAAGGTGTCACAATCAATGGCATGTTTAAATATTATTGTACATAACATCTACCAAAATTAAATAACTTATTTAAGTTAATATAAACCTTAAGTAACTATATTGAGCCATTACATCGCTTCTTGTTCCACTAGGGTATACAAATGAGGTAACTCGCATGCAATATCCCTTTGTCATCCAACACCATGAAGAAAACAAAAGAACTGGCAGTTCAACAAGACAGATTGTTGTAGACCTTTATTAATCTGGTAATGGCTACACGAAGATTCACAAACGATTGAATATACCACTTAGCACTGTGAGGGCAATTATAAAGACATGGAACAGTTGAGAACCTCATGGGTAGAGGACGCAAATGCTTTGTGGTTCCCAGGATAGAGAGGAGGATGGTGAGAGAAGCAACAAAATCCACAAGGATCACTGTGACAGAATTGCAGGCCTTGGTGGAGTCTTGGGGTCACCAGGTTTCATAAAGCACCATCAGACGCCACCTCCACAATCACGGCCTCTTTGGAAGGGTTGCCAGAAGAAAGACCTTTCTGACCCAAATACACTGACACTTGGAGTTTGGCAAACATGTTAAATTTTACAAACCCAAGAATGTGAAGGATCTTGAAAGGATCTGCATAGAGGATTGGTCCAAAATCCCTCCAAATGTGTTCCTTAACCTTGTCAAACATTACAGGAAGAGACTCCATGCTGTTATCCTTGCCAGAGAAGGTTGCACTAAGTACTAAATAAGAATGCCAATAATTATGGAGCCTTGATTTTGGTGACATTTATTTTGTGTTAAATAATTGTTAGAGTGGTGGTTGGGTCCACTGCAACATTAATAAAGTACAGTGTATCTTACATTTTGGTATTTTGAGTTTCTGTAATTATATTGTTTGTTTTTAAAGTATTGTTTGTGCATTGCCAGTCAGGGGTGCAGTAATTTTGGAGCGCACTGTCCTCCAAATTTAGCTTGTTGAAAAGAGAATTGTTTTTCATGCAAGTTGTCCTGTGCTACTTTCCCTCATGTCTAATCACAATCTAGCGGTGGCCACCAGCTATTCAAGGGTTAGGCTGGAGAGACTATACCCAGTGCTTTAACTGATATTCTGCCTGTGTCCACAGGGAGTGCACTCGAGGCGGCTTCTGTAACTTCATGCACCTGAAGCCTATCTCCAGGGAGTTGCGGCGGGAGCTATATGGCCGCCGCAGGAAGAGAGGGTGCGAATATGCTTTGTTTTTGCATTCATTCCATCATTGCTACCTAATAATGTTCAGCTTCCAATTTAAAAAATAACCTTTATGTAACCAGGTAAGCCAATTAAGAACTGAATCTCAATTGAAATGAAAAAAGCAATGAGAAAAAGCATGACAGTGCAAACACCAAGTTTCATTTGCAATACACCAATACTCAAAATTCACTAAATAATTCGATACCCAATAAATGAAAATTGAGGTGAGAATAAAAGGTCAATAAAAACACTATGGTGGTGACACAGAGATAAAAAATAATCCACCAGAGATGCATATCAGGATATACCAAGTTGGCTCTTTCATCTCTCTCCTCAATGTGTAACTATTCCCTTGCTATTGGTGTAAATAACATTAAGTTTTTTTACCTGGTACAATTAATTATTGTAACTGAGTTGTGGTTGTTTCACCAAGTTTCTATTAAAAGTGTGCACTTACTGTAATAGCATCTGCAAAATGACTAAAATGTAAATGTATTTCCTGTCTTTCACAGGGGGGGCCATCGTTCACGCTCCCATTCCAAGGAACGGCGTTCACGCTCAAGGGACCGTGGCAGAGGAGGTGGACGTGACCGTGAGAGAAGGCGTTCGAGAGACAGACAACGCTCTGGAAGATTCTAAACCAAGTCACCACCACCACATCAATTCCACACATCCCCAGGCCCACCCTCCCTTGTGGCTAAGCAGTTATGTTGTCCCTTCATATAATTGTTTCCCAATGACCAAAATTAATTTGAAAATGTTGGACTTTTTCTGTTTCTTTTATTATTTGTATTCAAGAAATCAAATGCTTGCTTTTTAAATAATAATAAAATATTTCACACTTCTTTTGAGAAGAATGTTGATTTGATGTCTGACAAGTAGATTAACTTGATATAACGACAGCCAAATAAAAACTATTTTTCTTGATTAAAAATTTTGGAACCACTAATTCATTGTAAAAAAATCATTCAGACTGAAATGGTGTCGGAACAGGAATGTGCGATTCTGCAAAAAGTTAAATACCGAGTGTAGTGTTTGATATAACGCTGTAAAAAAATGTATTCATTGATATTTCAAAAATAAACATGTATATCTGGTAATGATTTCCCTCATTGCTGTACCCCTTTTCTCATTTATTTTCTGACTAGTTTAAATAATTTAGATAAAGAAAATCTAATCAACGCGTTTGAAATTAAATAAATGTTATTGTTTATCCCGTGTTTATCCTGTTTACGCACGCCTACTTCCGGACCATGTGGAACGTAGCAAGCACACGAAGGCCGGACAAGTGTGTAAACTCTGATTGGAAGATGAACACTAACAAACGCCCCTGCAGTAACCAATCAATGCACATACCAAACAAGGACACTCGAAACGGATTGGATGGTGGTGTCGCTCTTGAAGGCATGCTACAGCTAGTCTAGTCGCAATCTGGGTACGGTCATTTTACAAATTAGATCGCATACTGATACGGTATTGAGTCAAAGGTGAGTGAACATCAGTGCTTTGTCATAATAATAATAACAACATTAATAGATTGCATTTATATTTTGTCATATTTTTCCGGATATTTAGAGTTGCAATTCTCACAAGCATCTTCACTATTGGTGCTTTAACGCAGTCAAAATCCTATCGTCACTCAGCTACAGTACCTATATATACTGTGTTGTACTATTTTTATGTTAGGATTGTGTGGTGTCATGGATAGTGTGACATGAGAGCATCTAAAAATGTGACGGTCATGAAGCATGAGGCAAGAGAGCATCGTCAGTAGTGCTGCCTACGCGGATAAGATGCGGTGATTGCATCATCTAGTCATACCAAATGGGATAATTTATTAAAATGAATCATATGAAGTTATGTTTAATGAAAGGTGGATTTAATGTATTAGCAGGTAGCTTTAGAGAGAAGAACGGGTGTTTTATCTCTATAATCGAACATTTTAGATAGTAGCAAAGTACAGTTGGCTACGTATAGTTGGCTTGGTCATTATCTACAGACCATCTAGTAGCTAATTATCAAAACTTGTTTGATAATTTTTGGTTGAAAAGGTACTACGTCAATTGTGAAACGTCACCCCGAGCATTTTGTTAGCTTCATCACCTGAGTTTAGATCCCAATACCGCCGGAGACCAACGCAGATACTGTAGCTCGAGTCCTTAAACATTTATTTAGTCCCGGACTTAAACTATGTCCTTGAAACACCACCTATAGTATAATTACTTGTTTTGTACTAATCGGATATTGCAAATGTAATCCTTTGAAAAATGTGTAAGACCTGGGTCAACTGGTCTGCATATGTGTTGTCCAACCTGGAACAGTCACAAAGCCCTAATCAAAATTAGCCAGGTATTTTAAAGTGGCTGAGATTAGACTGCACAGGCCAATAGCTAGCTAGTCTGTGGTATTGAAATCATCCCTGTGCTACCTCTGTCAACAGTAGGCGTTATCCTCTCCCTAGGTTGCTTTTGTGAAAACACGGTAGATGTATTGACATGGGAGTCAATTGGTGTTTTCTTTTCATCATCATCGCTAACTAAACTCCCCAGTAGGCCATAACAAATGCTAGTCACATGCCTTGGTACTAGTCTCAGAGCTCATACATTAAAATTCAGGATAACTGTTTTGGGCTGGGTGATAAATGGTATTTACATGTTATGAAGGTTATTATTGTGATCTCCCTGATATGGATGCAGTAGAAAAATAGTGCAGGATTTTTCATTAGTCAGGTTTGTGTTGTCTCATTAGCTCTACTGAAGCTGCGATTCCAATTGGGGAGAATGCAAATGGGTACATTAACATGATCCATTCACATGGAATGAATTTGAAATCAACTAAATCATAAAACATTAGCAAAATGTATTAGTGATTTTTATTTTCCATCCACTTAATGAAATCGATGTGGGATTTATTCTTTCTGCATGTGCAGACAGAATTTGATGCCAAAATATCAAGTAAGTGTTTACTTCAAGGCATATAAACAAACCAGTTAGTGATCTTTCCTGTCATTAGGGACAGGATCTTTGAATTGGCTTAACCATCAGAAACAATTTGAATGCCTGCTTACCTAGTTGCACACAGCTGATTGCAGGGTTTTGTTAGGCATCACCCTCAAAGTGTTCGTCAGCCTTGAAACCCTAGCTGTCATACTTGGAAATAATGTAACAAACAGTGGACTTGGTGGGGAATCCATTCCTGTAGACTGTGGTACTTCTCACTCTCAAGTGTCACACCCCCTTCTCCACGTGGTCTCAGCTGTTGTTGGGGTCGGATTGCAGGGGCAAACACTCCAACACCCTTACTTAACAGAGGTACGTTAAAGGGAGCATCTATTATTAGTGCTGTAGTAAAAGGTAATGCAGAGTTGCTGTGTCAGATTTTTCCATTTTAGTGGCTGTATGTAAGGGAACTAACGATCTGAATTGGCGTGTCCAGTGTGTTTTCTGTTGCCTCAAAAAGGAGGGCACATTCCTGAGAAAGATGAATGCTGTTGCTTTTTTTGTCTTTGTGGGCTGGTGGTATGCATCGTCATCGTGGAAAAACCCAATCAGTGTTTGCCAGGCACGCGTGTTCACACTTTAACAGTTTGTTTTTACAGTTCAGGTTTTTTAACTGTAAAAGGGGGTTCTTTTTTCTTAAACTGGTGTGAATATGGATTTTCAACAAATTCATAATGTTGTCTTATAATGTTCACCCTGCATATTCATATGAAGACTGGCTACCTCTTAGTCTGTTTCCTCTTTTGGCTTCTTTCTATTTTTTGACTGGAAGGTTTCATAATGTGAGCCTCAGTATGTTGTTGTTGTTTGCTCTTTAGGGTTTTAGGCATGTTTGATATTTTTACAGAATAAAAGCATGTAATCTTACAGTCAGTTAGTCAGTGTAATAACCGTGTTGATTCAATGTTGAAAGGATTTAGTTTGACATCATCCAGAAATGAACAGTTGGACAGTTATTTACATATTAATGTGTTTATTTTGTTTGAGTCTGCACATACAGAATAGATCTGTACAATATTATCTTTTGCATCAGTCCCCAACTTTTCTTTTTACCTGTGTGCCCCCCCCACCACACACACACACACACACACACACACACACACACACACACACACACACACACACACACACACGGACACGGACACCCTTCTGGAGAGTTCTCAACATAACCGGACACTCAACACACTGCACCAATCAGAATATAGAGGCATATGGTTTCATTGTTGTGGTTAGGTGTGCCTGTCTTATAGGTTGACCTGATGTCATTGGTGGGATCTTACCCTTATTTGGGTAACCAGCCCTTTTCACTGGTCAGGTTTTTTCTTGATAAAAGCAGATTTGAGGCATGAACCATTTACACAGAATTTTAGGGCTATCCGTGTTTTAATTTGTCCCGATGTCATAGGTTTTTTATTTTCATTTTCAATACCGGAACTCTTATCCAAAAGCGGCTCACAATATTGGAAGTGAAATCATTCTAAGTTCTGTCTTTTTAATTTTATCTAGTATGTTCACACAAAACAAAGTCTCTCCAGCTAATGGACTGCATGACCTCCATCCAGATGTACAGTAGACTAAGCTGGGATACTTTTCTATTGTTTTCTGACATTAATAAGCAGATTTTTCTGCTACGAACAGAAGCGCTTTTGGGATTTGTCCAAAATAACCTTTATTTATGATCTTAAACTTCATCAACCGAGTACAAATGTCTAACCTTCACTTTCGGTCTTGCTGTTTTTCTCTGCGTTTCTGTCTCTGTGTCTCTCAGTTCAGTCATGCCAGTAGAACCTTCCAGCACAGACTCCCCGGGCCCTGTGCCTCTCGTCTGCCCACACGCAGCAAAGCGCTTCAGTTCACAGAAGCTCCATAACGGGGACGTTATGGCCAGCGTAGAGTCGGCCATTTTGAACCAGGAGTCGAATGAAAACGGAGAAGCCGCGTTGAACGGCGACAAGCTCTCCGTTAATGGTTCGGCTCAAGTGAACGGGGAACGCGCTGACACAAAGTCGCCCCGTGTGAGCGGAGATGAGGGCGAGAACGACCTGGTGGACACAACCTCCGGCGTGGAGGACAGACAGTGGATCCGTCCAGACCTACCCAGCAGATGCACCTGGAAACTGGGTATGTCTTCAGAGGAGTCTCCTCACTGCCACCCTGCACGGTGAGTCACAGAATGTTTACAGTCAACTCAAGAAGTTGGAATGAATGCATAACATTACATAAACCTAGTCTCAAACACAACATAAACCTAGTCTCAAACATAAGCGGGAGCTGTTTTCTTCATATATTTAAACACAACAATTTCTGAAACACAAACCATTTAGTTTATTATATAAGTATTTTACTTTTTGAAAAACAGGTTTCAAATGCATTGGCACCTCTACCATCATTATTTTGTCAACTCTCCTGGAGTGAGGAACAGCTATGAGCCTCTTCCTGTGAAGTCTGACAGGGCCGTAAGCACATTTCTGAAGGGGTGTTGGATCAGTTCTCCGTGCAGCACATTGATCTTGGATCAGTTCTCCATACAGCACATTGATCTTGGATCAGTTCTCCGTGCAGCACATTTCAAAATTCTTGAATGATCCTTCGCTTGCGAACCGCCCTGATCAATTTAGGCAAATGATTTTCAATTCGATTCAGGTCTGGATACTTAGACGGACGTTTTAAAACGTATTCCTGCAACCATTTCTGTGTTAAATGTCTGAGGTTTATGGTCATTGTCTTGTTGTAAGGTCTATATTTAATGTATCTTTTGCCAGGAGGAATATAGAAGAACACTTGCTTCAGTAGAACATTAAACCACAAAATCACAGCCTTACATTTTTTTATGTTACTATTTTGATTAAGTTGTTTTATTTGGTTTTTATATTTTTACTTTTACCATTTTTTTACATACATTTTGATAATTTACGTTCAAGCATAGTCATTCATTCATTTACACATATTTTTGTTTTCATTTTTACTTAAAATCTATTTATAAAAAATACTATTTTGATTAAGGAGCAAAATTGATAGCTGAACGTTTAGAATTGCTTAACATTTTGGCCCCAGGCTCCATTTCACTTCACAGCAAAACATGAATGGGCAAGTGCCTTGTTTAGTCAAATAGAGTCAGGCCCATGGAGGCTCGACGTCTGACCTAAAACCCTACACACCTCCTGCCTGAGGGAAAAGGCTGGGCATGGAGGAGGTGTTAGGTGTATCATCATGACGTTGCAGATCCTGCATACCTTTCGTTTTTAAAAGGGTATGAAAGCATGCTCTGCAAATACTGAATGCCTGGTTTTCTGAAGCAGAGTCTGGCTACTTTGACAAATCTCTCCACCAATACAATTATAATATAAGACATCAATAACCCGATCAATATAATCATTATATAAGAGGACAATAACCTCGTGCTGTCGAACAAACAAGGTCCAGAAACTGAAGACCCATGTTACTGTATTCTTACTTTAACAGCTATATCATGTTTGGTGATAAAGAACCTAAGTATCACAGGTGTCTATACAAAATGTAACCACATTAGGGAGAAACTTTGAAACTAGGTATTTTTTCTGTTGCTATTTTCTGTATATTGATTTTTCTCCATCCCTGATCTTCCAGAACCAAAGCCCCCAGCGTTCTCTCCAGTGTTCTTCTGCGTATTGGAGACACTCCCATGGTTCGCATGAACAAGATACCCAAAGCTTTTGGTCTCAAGTGTGAACTCTGTAGGTATTTCATTTTGTTTCCGTATTTCTTTTAGAAAATGCTTTTTCTGTGTATTATTATTTATTATATTATTAGTTTGCATAAAATAAATAGTCAAATTAAATTTAAAGAGATTAAAAAAAATATTTTCTAATATTTTTTCATATTTATTGAAGCATTTCAACAAAAGTAATTCTGAATACTTTTGAATGTATAAAGATATTTGAGGTTTTTGTGCTAGTGTTTGAATCTAGCTCTGAAAAACAAAGTTTTAAGGGCATGTTGACAAAAGACTAAACACAACCAGATAAAGGCCATGTTTAGATTTGCACATCTTGTCTGTCTGGTGTGTGGGGGTGTGTCTGTGTGTGGGGGTGTGTCTGTGTGTGGGGGTGTGTCTGTGTGTGGGGGTGTGTCTGTGTGTGGGGGTGTGTAGAAGTGTCTAGAGGAAATGACTCAGAGTGAGGGAATGGAAAAATGGAAAGGCGGAGGAGTTTGAGAAAGGGAAAACAAAACAATACCATGTGAGATAAGGTTCTACAGGCACCACCAGTAGTCACTAGGACTTGCTTCTAAAAGCCATTTCTTCTGTGATAGGTTCCACTGGTGTGTTATACTGTCAATACCTCAACATAATGATGCCCCATTGCCTCATTTCCAGTTATTGCATCTCTGTAAAGCAGGACTGTACAGGTGCCCTTTGTTCTGTGAGAATGGGCCAGGCTGGTTGGGGCAGCAAAGGGGCACATTCTTGTATCGGGTGTCAACTGCATGCAGTGGGGTAGTCACAAGGTCGGTGAGGACAGGATGTGGATTCTGAGGGAGACATTTCCGCTGTCACCTGTAGCATTGCTTGGCTGGAACTAGGAGGGTTAAGACCCCAGTGTGAACTGAGCAGATGGTACAGTTCTCTTACCCCGGTGAGCATTACAGGGCAGTAATGGCTGATCGTTAAAAACAGTGAAGCTCAGTAGTAGACCCTTTCTCCACGTGGGGTGAGTGAGTTCATTTCATGTGAACCCTGTCACCGTCCAGTGTAAATCTTTCCAGTGAGTGTTTTTTGATGGGACTAATTGTTTAAAGTCGATCTCTGGTTAATTCCCATAGCTTAGCGAGACAAAGAGGCCTGTTTCCATGGTGGCGCCATGTATTTTCACGTGATTCAGATTTAGGTTTTTGGATGTCTAGTCCACAGTGGATTTGTTTCCGCTTGGAATCTGCTCCAATTTACTAGTGTACGTGTGTACGCGTGAGAGAGAATGGGAGACTGTGTACGCGTGAGAGAGAATGGGAGAGTGTGTACGTGTGAGAGAGAATGGGAGAGTGTGTACGCGTGAGAGAGAATGGGAGAGTGTGTACGTGTGAAAGAGAATGGGAGAGTGTGTACGTGTGAGTGTCTGTGAGAAAATACGTTCCTTTGGACAATCCCAGCTACCTGAGTCTTTTCCAAATCAGCTCACAAGGGCTTTACGGTGAACTCGCAACCATGAATGAGTTTGTTTAATCTTTTTGTCTTCTAAGACCATGTTCTGTGTTTGATTAGTTGGTTTGTTCAGCTTTGATGTTGGTAATGTTCCATGCTTAATTTCTCCTAAACATGAGCTGGTCCTTAACCTTGAGGGCAACATCACTTTATTGGTCTGTTGCACAAAAAGTTAAAAATTTCCTTCCACTTAATCTGAACCTGTCTGAAAGAGTCACATACATTGGTGGTGGATGAGGTGGGCTTTCCCCCTCACTGTGTAAAGCGCTTTGGGTACCTTTTAAAAGCGCTATATAAGTTGAATGTATTATTGTTATTATTATACAGGTTGCTGGTGAGGTGTGCACAAGAGTGTTTATAGTGAAGTGCCTTGCTTGAGGATATCATGGCATGCAGTTGCTTTTGATTTTTCCCATCGGACCCCAGATTCAAACTGGCAATCTAGGACCTAGGCTACCAACATGTCTGTAATTCTCACATTATTGTGTGTGTGTGTGTGTGTGTGTGTGTTTGTGTGTGTGTGTGTGTTTTTGTGTTGTTGTGTGTATGTGTGTACGCAGTGGCAAAGTGTGAGTTCTTCAATGCAGGGGGAAGTGTGAAGGATCGTATCAGTCTGAGGATGGTGGAAGATGCTGAGAGAGCTGGGATACTCAAACCAGGAGACACCATCATTGAGCCGACCTCCGGAAACACTGGTGTGTGTGTGTGTGTGTGTGTGTGTGAGACATCAGGCTTCCCCTAGGATCCCCCTTTTAACACTAAAACACACACCACACATTTGCACGATACACACTGACAACACACACACAACTTTCTGTTGGACAGTAATACCAAAGTAATTGAGAAAGACAGATATCTGCCGTGTTTATATCTTTTGTTTACCAGCACGACAAATATAGTTTCTTTGGTCCTGTGACTGACTGTGACCCTTTGCATGTCTGTGTATGATTTGTATTTTTTATCATTTTGTCTGATAATATAAAGTTACTGAAGTTTACTGATAACGTCCAGCCTCCCTCTGAAACTAGGATGCATTGCAATGTGTTGTGCACTGCTAGTGTGACCTGGTATTCAAACTGCCTTCTGTTGTTGTCTGCTTCAGGCATCGGTCTGGCCCTGGCTTCTGCTGTCAAAGGCTATCGCTGCATCATCGTCATGCCAGAGAAGATGAGCTTGGAGAAGGTAAGGTGTTCCTCTGTCGGACCCTCTGTCTTTTTGTAAATCTGCTAGTCTGATTTTCTGTCTATATTGGTATGTAGCCTGTTATCTATTGTTCATACTAACGCAAGTCACTATCCTTGAAATATTGCCTTGTAAATAATGTCAAAAAATATATTTTATTTTTTCCATATTTTTTATTTCCTCTTTAAGCTTTTATTTTAGGTATCTCTTGTGACTTTCACACAGCGTAGTGGCAATTGAGCATGTAACATCAAAGTTGAGATGTGTATTCTGGTGTGATTTGTCCAGGTCGACGTGCTGAGAGCACTGGGGGCGGAGATTGTTCGTACCCCCACCTCTGCCCGCTTTGATTCGCCAGAGTCCCACGTGGGCGTGGCCTGGCGTCTGAAGAACGAGATCCCGAACTCTCACATTCTGGACCAGTACCGTAACCCTAGCAACCCCCTTGCCCACTACGACACCACTGCTGAGGAAATTCTGGAGCAGTGTGATGGTACGTATGTGTTTGTGTATATCTGTTTTTGCATACGTGTGGCATTTTGTGGAGAATACCTTCGTCCTGTCATACCGTCACACTCATGTTCCTCCTCTCTGCTTCTGCAGGAAAGGTGGACATGTTGGTGGCTGGAGCGGGTACGGGTGGCACCATCACTGGCATTGCCCGCAAGCTGAAAGAGCGATGCCCCAACATCAAGGTAGAGTCCCAGGAACAACATCCGGCCGATACAACAATGTGGTTGTCAAGCCCTCTGTACTTTTTCAAGTCTTCTAGAGGCAATTACAAATTCAAAATATGATTTTATAATATTTAGAAATAATATTTAGGCTGACTTCGCGTTTCAAATTGATGAAGTAAATCTAAAAAGCGGTTTGTATTTTCGCCTTTGTGTGCTGTGTTGTTATTACCGTGTTATTCAGGTGTGTTAAGAATGTTTTTGGGGGTGTTGTGTAGATTGTGGGTGTGGACCCTGAGGGATCCATCTTGGCGGAGCCAGAGGAGCTAAACAAGACCGATAAGACTCAATACGAGGTGGAGGGGATCGGGTACGACTTCATCCCCACCGTGCTGGACCGATCTGTGAGTGTGTGATGGACGCTTCCTCGGTTGAGCGTCTTGTGTTTTCTATCATCATGTACACTCTCAAACGTAGACTGTTCTTGAGTAATATTTAAGAGTTATTTACATGAACCCTGTTATTTACTTCTGAGTTTCAGTACAAACATACATGTTAATGTTTCTCTCTTCCAGGTGGTTGACATTTGGTATAAGTCCAATGACGAGGAGTCATTTTCCATGTCGCGCATGCTTATTAGGGAGGAGGGGCTTCTCTGTGGTAGGTTAACATCACAATGATGCACTGCTCAAAAAGTTACGGAACACTCAAGTCACACAGTCTTGATGATCGAAACGTACTTTAAAGATAAATCTTGACTGTACATTATGTAATTTGTTGAGAACAAAACACTGTAACAAAAGTTAACGGAAACCACACCGAAAATCAAAGTAAACAATTGAAATCGCAGTCAATGTGACTCAGTACTGTTTATGGTCCACACGTGCCTATATGCACTCCCGAAAACGTCTGGGCATGCTCCTCATGAGATGGTGTCCTGGGGGATCTCCTCCCAGATCAGGGCTTCAGTGAGCCCCTGGACACTCAGTAGGGCTACCTGGTGGTGTCGAATGCACAGATACATACATTTCCAGAGGTTCTCAACAGGATTCAAGTCTGGGGAACGTGAAGGCCAGTCAATAGTTCTCATCCAGAAACTGCCTGCACACTCTGGCCACATGAGGCTGGGCATTGAGGAACCCAGGAGGAACCTAGGGCCCACTGCACCAGCTTACGGTCTGACGACTGGTCTGAGGTTTTCATCTCGGCAGCAGTCAGGGTACCGTTGGCTAGCACGTAGAGGTCTGTTCGACCCTCCAAGGATATGCCTACCCAGACCATTACTGACCCACCGCCAAACCGGTCATGCTGGATGATGTTGCAGGCAGCATCGTGTTTCGCCACGCCATCTGCAGATTCTTTCACATCTGTCACGTGCTCAGTGTGAACCTGCTATCATCTGTGAAGAGAATGGGGGCACCAATGGTAGAGCTGCCAATTCTGGTGTTTTCTGGTAAATTCCAATTGAGCTGCACGGTGCTGGGCTGTGAGCACAGGTCCCACTAGACGATGTCGTGCCATCATGCCACCCACATGGAGTCTGTTACTAAGTTTGACCAGTAGCCCACTGGAGGTTATTTTGCCTCCTGGTATCTCCTCCTGGTATCTCCTCCATGCTCTTGAGAGCATAATGGGACACACAGCAAACCTTGCCATCCTGGAGGAGCTGGACTACCTGTGCAACCTGAATGGGCTGCAGGGACCGCCTCATGCTACTAGTAGTGACAAAGGACACCTGCAACATGCAAAACTATAGAAGAATCAGTCAGGAAGGATAAGGAGAGGACAATTGTCTGTGGCCACCTCCTGCAAAACCATTCCCATTTTCGGGGTGGTCTTGCTGTTGCCTCCAGTGCACTTGTAACTTTCATTTGCACCAAATCAGGTAACATTGATTCACACTTGCTTATGCTTTCTAAATGGACAGATTGATATCCCTGAGGTTTAATCGACTCTGTGATATACTGTGATAATTGCGTGTGCCTAATTGTTTTTAGTAGTGTATATTTGGCATGTTAGGTCATATGACATTTCACCTTGGTCCCTGACACACAGGCTAAATATTCTAGTTCGCAAATCCAGATATATAATGAGTTCTGAGATCTGAAGATGCAATTGGCATGATTATATAAATAGGTCATGAGTACATTTCATTATTTAACTAGCAGAGGCCAAACGGTGTAAATGCATATATGGAAACTTCCTCGTTCTACACTGACTGAGCCCTTGTCTCTCTCTTGGTAGGAGGTAGTTCAGGCACTGCCATGGCTGCGGCTGTCAAACTGGCCTCAGAGCTGAAGGAGGGGCAACGCTGTGTCGTCATCCTCCCTGACTCCATCCGGAACTACATGTCAGTGAGCTCACTTCTGACCTCTGTCACAGTTTTAACCCAGTTTTAACCTGTACATCCCAGTTTTAACCCAGTTCCAACCTGTACCTCTCAATTATAAACCCAGTTTTAACCTGTACATCCCAGTTTTAACCCAGTTCCAACCTGTACATCCCAGTTTTAACCCAGTTTTAACCTGTACATCCCAGTTTTAACCCAGTTTTAACCTGTACATCCCAGTTTTAACCCAGTTTTAACCTGTACATCCCAGTTTTAACCCAGTTTTAACCTGTACATCCCAGTTTTAACCCAGTTCTAACCCGTACCTCCCAGGTCAAAGTTCCTCAGTGACAAGTGGATGTGTGATAAGGGTTTCCTAACGGCAGATGACCTGATGGTGTCCAAACCCTGGTGGTGGAACGTCACCCTGCAGGGTCTCAACCTGTGCGCCCCCCTGACCGTGCTTCCCTCCGTCAACATCAAGAGAACCATAAATATCCTGAAGGAGAAGGCCTTTGACCAGGCACCCGTTGTTGACGAGTCTGGGTACGCTTGGTTAACACAGTTAGCTGGTTTTCAGTTTACTCTCTTCTTTGAAAATGTAGTGTTACCGTTTACAAAACACTGCCTGTATGGAGTCTTCTATTACCAATTAGAATATTCTTCTGGTCGAGGACACTGACCCTAAAACTCTGTGTACAGCATGATCCTAGGAATGGTTACCCTGGGCAACATGTTGTCCTCTGTGTTAGCTGGAAAGGTGAAAGCGTCTGACCCTGTATCCAAGGTGCTCTACAAACAGTTCAAACAGGTCAGTCACATCACCTAGGTCAACAACAGGCCGTATGCTCACAAGCGCATGTGGAATTTTCTGGAAGCTTACAGGTATAAGGTTATGATTCGGTAATGCCTCCTAAATGTCAGATTTCCCTGTCTGCCCCCCCCCCCGCCAGGTGCGACTGACGGATAATTTGGGAACACTGTCCCGAATCCTGGAGACGGATCACTTTGCCCTGGTTGTGCATGAGCAGATCCAGTGTGAGTTTATGCATGAGCTGTCCTTTTGTCTCACTGTCACTTCCTGTTACTCACTGTCACTTCCTGTTACTCACTGTCACTTCCTGTTACTCACTGTCACTTCCTGTTACTCACTGTCACTTCCTGTTACTCACTGTCACTTCCTGTTACTCACCGTCACTTCCTGTTACTCACTCCGGTTACAAATCCTCAGGTCATCTCAGCACCCTCTTCTCCAACTGCACAGCCTTTTCCTCTTGTTCCTTTTTTATTTTGTCCTGTCGGCTACTTCTGTCCTTTTTGTACCACCGAATCATTCCTCTGTTTAACAGTATAGAAAAGTATTGTTAGAAACATAGATTGTATAATTACTGGATATATCCATGTGACGTCACCCATTGGTTTGTTAAGATCGGATTTGGGTCATCGATTTGGCCGTTACGGGCGCAGACATCTTGGTTGTGATTGTGACGATTTTAGACGAGAGGGAGGAGTAATCTAGCTAGCTAACAGATATTAATTGGGATGCTAACAAAAACAGTATTAAAATGTAACGTTACTTACCGGAAAAAGTGAACTGCCAACTCATTTGAGTGTCTTGTCGTAAGACCGAACGCCATAGCCACGCCCTAAATGCCGCTTTTCTTTATTGCCAGGCGTATCGCCCCCAGCTGGAATTCAGATAGAATGCAGGTTTAAGGCACATCCTCATTTGCCTCAATTTGCCAAACCGGATGCTCACACTGTGAATAGAATTAGCTGCTCCTGTTTGATGGCTAGGTGACCAGCCCCAAAACCATAAGCTGTCCCTAATACAGGGGTCATGGGTTGTTGATAAGCTGCTCTGTGTTCCTGTTCAGTTAACATATGATGACCACTTTAGCTAGCGTAACAAACAACAACCCAGCCAGAGTCGGTGCAGGAGTTTTCCCAGGTCGTCTTGGTGAATGTCCCATGATTCTCTGTACCATTGGTCTTCAACCGTCTACTCGGAAATCCTGCTGTATCAGGGCCTTTTTGCATCGACTTGACTTCAGGGAGCGTTTATCAGCTTGATCAGAGAAGCCTATTTAATAAATACACCTTCCAGTAGCTTTCCTTGTCATATCGCCAGATGGTCAGATTCCCATCCGTGTTGTGGTCTTGTAGGTAAAACAAGATGTGGGTTTGGTGACAAAGTTCACTGCCGGGATCTGGTGACTGTTCTTGGCCGTGCCAGTACACCAGCCTGTTAATGTCAGAGTAGAGAACTAATTACAATATCCTGCTGTTTTCTGTCAGTGTTTTCACACCTTCATCAAAGAATGTTCATAGTGAACAAATTTAAGACGATAGAACATACACTTTCATTTGAAAGAAAAGGGAAATTTATTTCCAATTAAAAATTGACAGGTCACAAATTCACTTATACCAATGAGTATTTAAATAAAGGTTTATTCTTTTTGATCTACTATCATTAAATAATGCATATCAGATTACATAAAGCAAGAACTGGTGGACCCTGTTTTAACCAGGCACCACAATGCTTCATGATAAGAGCCTGTTTAGAACCTGATTCACAGGGACCAAGTCTTCGGTAAACAGGATGTAGTGTACATAACCTCTGGTTAACTATTATGGTTTAATTTGGCATAATGCATACACTGTTGCTTCATTCTTGGATAAAGAGCTTGGGACGTTTCCAACTCTGTGGGAAGAAATTGTTCCAATTCCTGGAGTTGTTTGACTGGAAACTTGATTTAAAAAAACTAAGAGGAGAATAAAATTTGGTGGTTCTACCTAATTCCTCTCACTGTTGTTCTAATGCACCTAAAGTGAATTTTCTTAATATTCAGAATAACCACGATTCTTCTCTCTGTTAGACATGGCAGATGGCGCCCCCTGCCTGCGTCAGATGGTATTCGGGGTGGTGACGGCTATTGACATGCTCAACTACATCACCACACACGAAAGGCGGGGAAAGCAACGGGAGCGCCAGTTGTCTGAGTGCTCAATGACGTCTGAGTGCTCGCTGACCGACGAGCTGTGACCTTCCTGTTTCCTGTGCAGAGAATGTAGTGACCGTACGCCTGCGATTACAAAACCTCTCAGCAATTGCAATTGAGGGTATGATGACCAAGGTTTTAGTCTTTAAAAAGCGCTTTGGCTAAATTTCAATTGACTTAGCTTAGCTGCTGTCAAGTAGATTGTTTATAACATATTAATGCATATAAATATATGTGACATAGCAACAAGATACCTTTCCATATGTATTTCCTCTTCATTATTGCTATTGAAAGAAACTTAGTTTTATAATACCTTAAAATAATAGATTTCCTCTGAATTTATCAGGATACAAAAACTAAAATTCTGCTTGGTAAATTATCAAACGCAGCACATAGTGATTTGAATGAAATTCATCCTAGGTTGTTTATTTTATAACAATAGTTATATCGCCATCTAGTGACAGAGACAAATTGCAATTTTTTTACTAATTTGCAATATAGACCTATTCAGCATGAGTTAGGACGTTTTACATGGACAAAATTAAATTAGGCGGTTGGTGCCATGCGAGCAAGGATGTATTTTCCTTTCGATGCAAGGTTTGGCACAAAGGGTATGTCTGGTCACGGTTTGGCACAAACCAAACTGAATCCAAATCATGACTTGTATTTAGTCTTTTTCTTCTTGTATTGAAACAAGACCTATTTAATAAATGGCTGGTGGTGAGTGTTTAGAGCAGGACGTCCTTCATAGGGCAAGTCTCTTTTGCAGGCATGTCTGTGTCTGGACCAGCGTGGGTTGTGCTGTTGGAACTGTTTTGCTATTTATCTGTACTTTTTCACTTCATGTTCTTTTGCTGTATAATGTTATGTTTGACTGTTAACCCAGAGTTTTGATTAATTCATTAGCCTGCACATTTGCAGGGAGGATTTCCAATGTAACTATGACTTAATTGTTCCTAAGACAAATGTTCCAGCGTTTGTGTCAGGTTGAGTGTATAGGGGACCCCCAGCCATGCCACGAATTATATGTATCCCAGAGCTAGCATGCCTGAATAAACTTGTCTTCTGATTATTAAGCCATTGGCTGCTTGATTCAGCTGAACGAGTTGAAGGCTAAATTATGAGATGGCTGGTGGTCCCCAGGAGAGATTTGGGAAACACTGTTATACAGGACTGGTGTCAATCTGGTTCTATGGAGGACTTTGTGTATGCAGGTTTATGCTTTTACATTGTACCTGAGTGATTATGTCACTATTTGATTAGGAGCTCACCTGTCAGTTTAGGTCTTAATTGGCACTGATTGAATGGAAAGACCAAAAACCTTTGAACCAGTTTGACAGTTGTGTTTAGGAGGTTTACAAGTGATGTTTGGAAAATGTTTCCAACTCGAATCTGGGTTGACTGTTCATTTGATTTTTCTCTTGATCTGTCAATTCAGGTTATTTGGTGAAGTTATGTAATTAATAGCTTTCAATAAAGGCTTGTTCTTTTTCTCTTATGCAAGGGGTGGTTCGCGCATTTTTGGTTTTAGTTGTTAGTCGTGGCAGTTGTAGGTACATGCGTTGTTGTTAGGCACTATGACCATAAAAGCTTTGGTCGAACAGGGCTGCCCAATCCTGTTCCTGGACATCTACCGTCCTGTTCTCTCCAACCCAAGTTTGTGAGTAACCTTGTTTAGCTCATTATTAGAATCAGGCGTGCTAAATTTGGGTTGAAAACCTACAGGATGGTAGAACTCCAGGAACAGGGTTGGCCTGTCCTGGCTTAGAACATCTGACAAGTAAGGGCATAGGAACACGTTTGTTATGGGGGTGGGGGGACACACCATATGTTTGACAAATTGTTGTTATTATTGGGGGGGGGGGGGCACATTGCTTGTCTGTAACATAGTCCCTACGCCTTTGCTGACAAGTAACTGAACTCACAAAATCCACAAATCGTCAAGCTTATTTTGCACATTCAGTATACATTTGTCCCACAAGGGGGCAGTGCTTGCTAATAATTTTGCTGTAACGCGTTTGACACCACAATGGACTGAAATGGCACCTTTCAACCAGACAACCAACGACCCTTGGGTTAACCTTGAAAAAACTAAATCCTTTATCTGTGTACGTTTCTTTTTCAGCTCATGATTTTGCCTTTAGTTACTGTGGAGGATGCATAAAAAGACTGACTTT
>JACXGM010001126.1:0-58402 GCA_016801145.1 Umbra pygmaea
CTCTCCATATCCCACTATCTCTCTCTCTCTTTGCTTCTCTTCTCCTTCCTCTTTCACTTCTAGCGCCGTCCATCTCCTCAGGGGACCAGGGGTGACTTGACAACGAAGTAAAAAAAACTTTTAAACCTCCAGTGACACACCATGGGCCATCTCACGGTAGAGGAGCCTGCAAAGCATGTGGCCGCATTCATCCCTCTATCCCACTGAGGGAGCAGGACCAAGAATTCCTTTTTAAACAGCAACTTCCCCCTTCTTCTTTTTCTTTCTCCAACGCCTTTCAACAGAAACTTTTTACGACTGTTAAAACTGGCCAGGTTAAAATGAAAGCCTGAGATAAAAAGGAAGAACAGAAGGAGGAAAAATCCAAACCGAAAAAAAGTATGAAGAAAGCTTTTGTTGGCGTCAAGGTGCGCCCAGTGGCCCCTCGTCTCTTGGCGGCCCTTCGAGCCAGCCTCTCCGGGCGCTGCCGGGTGGTCACGCTTTGGTGGATCCGTGGCGTTGCTTCTCAGGGGCCGCGGCTCAAACGGCCGGTAAGGCCCGCTTTAATGTCAGCGGCGTCAGACTCAAAAGCGCTAATTGGAAAGTTTGATTAGTAGAGCCACATGGAACAGAAGGCCCTGCTGAGTCCACTTCATGGTGGGAGGGTGGCTGCTGGGTCTACTACATAGAGACAGAGAGAGGGGGGAGGAGAGAAGGGGAAAGAGGGAGTGATTTAGAGCGGGGGACGAGAGAGAACAGCAGGACCTTCTGAGTCCATTCCAGTGAAGGGAGGAGTAGTCCCCCCGCACACACACACACACACACACACACACACACACACACACACACACACACACACACACACAGTGTCTCAAGTGTGGACACATTTGTCCTCTGCTCTGCTCCAGGCAACATGATGGCAATTTCACAGATTTCCTAACTATCTATTTCATATTTTCATTCTTACATTCCTTTTGTATTTATTTAGTCTTTTTCAACGTGCTTATTGTTCTCAGTTTAATGTGTTGACATGTATTGTTGTCAAGGTACAATAATGACTTCTCCCAGACTAACAACGCTTTATGGAAAACGGTCTGTCGGATTAATGAATGTGTTCTTTTACATGCAGATGCAATTGTGTTTATCTCTGAAGATACTGTAGGCTGCAAGAACATACATTATACTACATGCACTCAACAGTGTGTGAAATACCTTTAATTAAATGTTTTGTCTCTTTAGATTGTGTGAGTAAGGCTAATATAACATTGGATTACAAAATGACAAAATGTCTATTTATTAGATTGCGAACCATGCCTTTGGTGACATTGTTGCTAAGTGTAAAGTCGCGGGTTTAATGTATCACTAAATGTGTTCACTGGTGATTTATATTATAAACAGTGATGCAGTGATGTTGAGCTACAGACATTGGTCATGTGCTGGGCCCGTTTGTTGTATGTTGGTGTATGCTAATACACATGCTGTTACACAAGACATCATGGGCTGGTAGACTCTGACATCACCAGTGATTTGTTTAAAAAGTTGGCACTGATTTAGCAGAATTTTTTTTTTCAACGTGTCCTTTGTCAGGTGGATTTGCAAAAGTCTTTAATTTAATATTCAATGATCTATTTTATAGTCAATGGTCTTTTTTATATTCAATGGCAAATCATATTTTTTATACTCAGCTGACTGATAATGGAGTTTTCTAGAAAGCACCATATTTTTTTGTGTCAGCAGTTTTGAAGCGCAATGAACTGATATTGGGCACCAAGTGATAAACAAACCTGAAAGAAACAAACTGAACACCTGCTGTCTTTTTTAAAGACAATTTTGAGACCATGCAGATGTAGTCTGTTATCTTAGCAATATTGAAGCCAGTTTGCAGTAGAGTTTGAGTCATTTTGATTACACAACAGCCCCTGATAACATACGTGTACGCCTAACATGGTTCTTTTGAAACTGAAGCCTTGTGACTTAGGGAATTTTTGGTTTCACCAGCTGTCCATTCAAAATTAACCTGTTAATGGTCTTATTGAATTTCCGAATGATTACTGATATTATATTTTAAACTGAGTTTCCTAAATAGTCAATGCAAATGACAGTCAGTATAATTTTCAAGTCGCCAACCGTTAGGGTATACGTTTTTTTCATTAAACAAACCACCCAATGGAAACAGTATTTTTTTTAAATAAAAAAACTCAAAATTCACTGTTCCAAATTATTATGCACAACAGAGTTTCAGAACATTTTATTGGTTCTAAAGAACTGAAAATGTTATTTGTTTTGAATTTGCAACATTAGGAGGTCATATTTACTGAAATCAAAAGCTAATTCAACCAAACATATCTTAAGAGGGCAAGATATATGTTAACAAAGGACCCATTCTTTGATATCACCTTCACAATTCTTGCATCCATTGATCTTGTGAGTTTATGGAGAGTATCTGCTTGAACTTTGCAGGATGTCAGAATAGCCTTCCAGAGCTGCTGCTTTGATGTGAACTGCCTCCCACCCTTGTAGATCTTTTGCTTAAGGATGCTCCAAAGGTTCTCAATAGGGTTGAGGTCAAGGGAGGATGGGTTACTCTCCTTTTATGCCCATTTGCCCTGGGCTCACCTGGCAAATTAATTAGGGTGAGGCTATTTCTACCCTGGTGCAATTAGAAGTGAATGCTGTTCGTACCCCGGTGCACACAGCAATGTTTTCTATTAATACCCCGTCTGGTACAAATATCAATGTATGCTATTCGTACCCTGGTGCATTTAGAAGGGAATGCTATTTGCACCCCTGTGCATTTACCCTGGCATATTGATCACTCAATGTAAAAAACAAAAAACTAGTGGGAAAATGTGGAAATTGCATTTTTCTTTATGACATCATTATACTGCGCTAATGTTCTAATCACATTTGTGACTATTCTCCTAGGGGCCCAGCACCAACTGATCACATATTTGTGACAGTATTCCTCAACAGGTTAAAGAAGCATTGTAAAACGCACAGAATTAATATCTCACACTTGTCCTGTTCTAAAGCTTATCGAAGTGCATGGGTTTATTTATGGGTTTATGTAGTAATTTAGTTTTTAACAGTTTAAGAGCTAAACTGTTGAGCTACTAAAATGGGCTACTATTAGGTTAATTCTTGGACATATGGTAGCTTGATCAAAGGCAGACTAGTTCCAAGGGTTGTTTTCTGTAGAGAAGCCGGCTACAGCTGCGCAGAGACACAAATTTCTCCCCATAACAAGTCATATAGCAATCACAATATCGAAGCTTGTTATTGTTGACATTACCTTTTCATCAGTTACAACATGCTGAACTCATAAGCTGCTCGGCTTTCACCCAGTGGTGTCATGCAACTATTTTTTTAAGGGGGCACAGTGTGGAGAACACACAGAAACATGTACCCACAAATACAGATATTAAATGGAAAATCCACTTGGCTCAAAAATCAGAGGGGGCACGTGTCCCCTCAGTTTTAATGGGCATGAAGCCTCTGCTTCCACCCATAGATGGTGCACGTTACAAAATAACCTGTTACAGCACTTACTTATTTTACCATAATTTTAATGCAAAATCTGCAATGAAAATGTCTCTTTTATGATACACATCATTCTCATTTACAGAGTCATGATCTACTTATTATAAGACATTTTTTACATGGCTATGTAGAAGCTTTCTACTCAAAATTGCTCATTTTGCTCTTGGCTGGTATGTCATAATGAGAAAAATGGCAATTCATCAACCAAACTATTATGTTAAAATCACTTTTATATTTAAAAACATGTACATAAAAGCACAAAAACAAATTACATAAACTCAAGGGCAGTTGAAAATAATTCTCTCAGAAACAAGAACTCCTTACTAGGGAATCGAACCCCAGACTCCAGACCCATAACTCACTGTTCTAACCACTCACCTACCAGGTCTTGTAAAATGTAATACAACCGTTGACCACTTGGTCTTTTTACGCCTCAGCTGCTAGGTAACCGTACTGTATACAAAAAAAGTACAGTACTAACTAACAAACTAACGGTTGTATGCTTTCACTGAAGACAGAAAGCACAACTGTAGTATCAATTTTCCGCTAGAAATTAAATTGTTATAAACTTAAGAGACAAAACTTTATTATTATGCTTGTTTCTGCTGTCAAGGAAGATGAATGTCGACCATGATTTCGGTGCACGCAAGCAACATGTTTTTGTTGTTACGTCACAGGGTGTGAATAGCTCAGCTGTGTGGCCTCGGCTATTCGTACCCGGGGTGCAAATAGACACTCCATATTAATTATCACAGGTGTCTGAAATTGATTTCAGTCATCCAAAGAGCACAGAGACACAATACCATCTATGAGTTTAATTGAAAAAGAAGAAAAACAAAATATTTAATGTTTATGACACTTAATTCCAATTTCCATAATAATTTGGAACACGGTGTATGTCCAAATCATTACATAACATCCAACTTTTTTGTTTATCACTTTGTGATATAAAAAATAATAGCAGTATTTTGTACTACTGAAACAATATACAATACATATGTATCAGTACATTTTACTATTGTATCATATTATGTAATGTTGTAATGATTGCAAGACTCCCAGTGCTGTACATGCTAGCTATGTTGGTAGGTTCTGAATAGTTGATATTATTGTTGAAGTGTCTGATTTGTTGATATAGTCCAGTATAGTATAATTCTTGTGTATTTGAGACAGGCCAGCCAGCTCAACTTTAAGGGAAATGTGTCTTGGGTATGAAACCTGAGGCCAGGTTCTATCAAATAAATACATGCCGAACCTTGCAATATCATCTTCGAGATGTCTTTTCAAGGTTTTTCCAACATCCTATGCTCAGTGGATGTGGCCTACTGTCCAATCAGTTCACCTTCTAAAACCTTTTTTCTGTGCGTGATAACATTGAAGGGTGGTGTATAGCCCAGGATGTGCGATCCTGTTACATTTCAGCAGAGGTGGTAGCTAGAAGGCAGTGGACAACATGGACGAGTTAGCTAAGGAACAGTGTTCGGCACAGAGAGGCTGTTGCTACATGCAGGCATTTGCGAATACACACGTACACACTCGAAAAACGAGGTTTAGCCTACGTGACCGAATGCAGGATTAGACTAAGTAACAGCCCAGTCACCAGCACCTCCTCTGTCTTTCTCTTTCCTCTCTCTCTCTGTCTCACTGCACTCTTCCCTCTTGCTTTCCCTCCTCCACTCCACCCTTCTACCCATCACCGTCCTTCCCTCTCAGCCTGTCACCGTGTTGTCTACACCCCCTCCACACGCAAACACGCATCTACACACCCGGAAGGCCGGGACTCAGAAGCATGTATTGGGAGTCACCGAGCCGCTCCCTGCCTCAACCGCACTCCTCCTGCATCGACCTCCTGACGGCTGTTCTACTCGCCGTGCATCTCGTTACCCCCCTCGACACGACGTCACGCTCTTTTGCACAGCAACGGAATTAACCGAGGAATGTGGTTCAACGTTGACCCACTTTTTACCCAGTTCCATTTCACCTTAATCTATTCCCAGTATTCCCAATTATCTACTGGTTTTGACGTTTACTTTTTCAGTTAAATTAAACAAATGCCACCTTGTTTGATTGTCAATTTGCAGGGCATTTCTAGTAATAAAGCAAACCATTAGTTGATTTGATACAACGTACTGTTGGTAAACCATGACGTGTTCATAGAACAACTGTTATTTACAGGGGTATTCTACATCCAAAATCTCAAATCAGGACACTTCAGTTTAAAGTGAAACCCTACATGGATGTTGTACTCCTGGGTACCAACATGAAGTGTCTTCTAATTTTTGAAAATTGTGTGGTAATGCATAATAACTATACTTTCTATTCTTCTGACTGGATAGCCTTTACCTAGCCAGCCATATTGATATCTAAATTGAGACTGAAAAGATTTTTAGGACGGAGTGTAAATGATGGTTACGAAAAGCCCAAACATGTCATATCTCATTGATGTCATTTAATTGCATTACTTAACCATTTATATCATAGGTATAATTTCTGCTTTTGGGTAGATAACAATAAAATGGTTGAAACTATTCAGACCACTGGCATTTGACTACACCACACGCAGTGTCAATCCTAGTAATTATATTTATATGGTCATCTGTTACTCAGCTTGATGATGATTGGCTGTTATTCAGGAAGCAGGAGGTCAGCTAAGTGATGATTTGCTATTATTCAGGAAACAGTGGGTAAGCTCTGTGATAATTAGCAGTTAATCAGGTAGCAATGGTTCAGCTACATGGTGATTGCTTGTTTTTCAGGAAGCAGTTTAGGTAGATGTGGCTTTCTTTACACTTTTTTAAGCTTGCAGTGGACCCGCAGATCTTTTTTAAATTCATGTTTAGGCATTTTGTTAAATGTTCCAAATACACCCAAACCAACGATTTACACCAGAACTGCTTTTAGAATCATGTCTTTGAGCTCAGTAATTACTACCATAAAGTTTAGATCAGACTGCAAACACAAATTTTTTTGTAAGTTCTCTTAATTACAATACACAATATTTTTGTATATACATAAATGTTTCAGCAATTTGCTACAAACGCAAAATTAGTGAAAGTAAGGCTATATCAAGTAATGAGGGAGATTTCCTTTATATGTATAGTTACCCTGAGGGTAAAGCTCTCTGACCGGGCCAGAAGCAAATTAACAGCTCTCCACATGTCTCCACTGGTGTGCTGTTTCTCTCACAGGCGCACACACACACACACACACTTTAAGAGTGCCTCAGGACGAGGTGGTCATTGAGACACAGAGTACTTATACCTAACTGTAGTTGTTATTAATTAGTAAATAATACAGTACAAATTATCTTTATTTGTCCACATGTTGATCACTGTCATTCTATTCCATTACATTCTGGATCTATATACACAAGTACATCTATATATTTTATGCATTGAAAGAATATCAGCTTAAGTTAATCCTACATGTAACTGCACTGAATCTGAAATCATTTAGGTAATCAATCACTCATTTAGTTTTGTTATATATTTATTTAATGGCATGTATTGTTAGTGTTAGTCACTGTGGATAACTAAAATATAATAGTGTAGCGGTGAAGTTCCTGTGAAGCCTCGAGGGGTTAATGTTGCTGGTGTTGAACAATGAAAGATGGCACAAAGTGCCAGGATGTGCCAATCATCCATCTCAGGTGTCTTCAAACCTATCAGTGGCTTGTATCCGTGGCAACAGCTTCTCTCAATCTCTTAACGTGGCAGTAGCTGCCGAAGTTCAGCCCACTTTATTTTTGTCCGCCCTCGATTCACCCTCAGTGACACAGGTCGTGTAATTGTTCTGAAGTATCCTAAATGGCCCTGGCGATGGAGCTCAACCTCAGATCTCTCCAAACTCAAATGGAGACATCGTGAAGAGAGCGAGCGAGGGCGGAAGGGTCGAGGAACAGGAAGAGTGCACTGAAAGGGGTTTCAACGGCTTTGAAATGACAATGACAGGCAGTCTCTGGGTTTTAGTCGCCTCTAGCCTCTCTGCAAGCATTGGCAAAGGGCACGCTGCCCTGCTTACCCTCGCTGGCAGTCCAAAGTGGCGTGGGGGTGGCACGGATCCCAGTAGGACATTGGCCATTACCAAGACGCCCATTATTTCCCATCCATCTCAAAGCCCTTTTCTTTGGATCTGCCCCAGGCTGGGTCACTGACTCAAACTGTGATGGGAATATCTTTTTCCACAAATCAGGAATTGAGGCAGAAAGTCTTTTCAGGTGTTGTATCTTTTTAGTCTCTAGAATATAATACATTTTAAATTATTACATTTTATATAAATGGTAAATATTTGTATTGTTCCAATTTTCTAGATTAATTAGTCCAAACAAAGTTATGAATTTGTAAATTATAAGCAGTTCTATGCAGGTGTGTTGGGCAAGGATTGTGGAAGTGTGTATTCAGTTTTTAGTCCATACCTACAGAGCTATGCAAGAGTTTGGTAACCACTGGAAAAATGGTGTTACAACAAATCTGTCTGGGAACAGAAGTCGGCCTGACCTGTACATATGACACCCATTTGCATGTTTATAGATTACTATTTATTTGCATTTTACATATATTCAAAGTATTAAAGAAAATTAAACATGGCATGTTCAAAAGTTTGGTCATCGTGTTAGTTAGAATTGAGTAACTTCAAATATTATCTGTAGCCACCTATGAGTCTATTCTTTACTGATATTTCATTTCCCACATTTCCTTGCAGAACGTTTTCACCTTAACCCTTTAATGTTCGACTCAACCGTTTGGTAGAGCATAAAATGGGTTTTTTCACAGCAAGGACATTAAAGGGTTAAAAGCAAATCTTGGGTCTACTTGAATGCACTGCATGGTTAAGATTTCCCCACACATTTTCAATAAAAGTCTGGAGAGTGAGAGTCATTCAAAAGCCTAGTTCTAAAAAGTTGGGATAGTATGGACAAAAAATAAAAAAGTAATTTGAAAATTCAATTCACACTGTAAGATATTGAAAACACATTATTAACACATGATTTAATATTTTACTTTGTGAATTTGATTTATTTTAGAAAATATACACATTTCAAATCTGATGACTGCAACAAACTCCAATAAGGTTGGGACAGTCGACTGTTTACCACTGTGTAACATCACCTTTTCTTTTAATAACACTTATTAAAAGTTTGGGCACTGAAGACACCAGTTGGTTCAGTTTAGCAAGTGGAATTATCCCCCATTCATTATTTATGCATGTCCTCAGCTGCACAACTGTACCGTGCCTTCGTTGCCTTCTTTTGTGCATAATGTGCCACCCATTCTCAATTGGAGACAGGTCGGGGCTGCAGGCAGGCCATGCTAGATCCACACGCTCTGCTTACGCAACCATGCGCTTATAATCTGGGCAAAATGTGGTTTGGCATTAGTTCTGCTAGAAAAGGCAGGCACGTTCGTTTAAAAGACGTTGTCTGGATGGCAGCATACTGTATATAGCTCCAAAATGTGTATATGTCTTTCTGCATTAATGGTGCCCTCACAGATGTGCAAGTTACTTTTAAACCTGACACTTGGCCCAGAGAAAACAATGGCTGTTTTGCCTAGAAACTATTTGACATTTTGACTCGTCTGACCACAAAACATGATTCCACTGTGCTACTGTACTCAGAGAAGTCAGCAGCGCTTCTGGACAATTTCGATTTACAGTATGGATTCTGCTTTTGCATAGTAAAGCCTTGCACCTGTAGATGCAGTGGTAAATGGTGTTTACTGACAAAGGTTTATTAAAGGATTCCTGAGCCCATGTCAGGATACCTATTACAGACTCATGATGGTTTTTAAAACAGTGACGTCTAAGGGATCAGAGTGATTTGACCAGATTCCTTAACTCTTTTAATTGTAATGTGCACTGTATAAGGTGAAATTGCCAAAATCCTACTGATATGTCTTTCGAGAATGTTGTCGTGAAAGTGTAGGATTATTTGCTGACGCATCTGTTCGCAGAGACTAGGCCTTTTTTGGAGGCTTCTTATACTGTATACTATGATGACACAATTGCCTTCAAGTCTCACAATATTACCATTTCCACTAGGGCTGGGCAATATATCGATATTATATTGATATCGTGATATTAGACTGATTATCGTCTTAGGGTTTGGATATCGTAATATCGTGATATGACAAAAGTGTTATCTTTTCCTGGTTTTAAAGGCTGGATTACAGTAAAGTGATGTAATTTTCTGAACTTACCAGACTGTTCTAGCTATTCTATTATTTGCCTTTACCCCACTTAGTTAATATATACACATCAATGATGATTATTCATCAAAAATCTCATTGTCTAAATAGTTCTTTGTAAGCACCAATTGTCAACCCTACAATATTGCCGCAATATCAATACTGAGCTATTTGATCAACGATATCGTTATATTAGATTTTTTTCCATATTGCCCAGCTCTATTTGTCATATTTACTCACTACATCCAATATGATTGAGCATTATTTTTTACTATAATAGATTTGAATATTAAATTGACAGAGAGGTAAATGTTCCAAAACCATATCTGTGTCTTGCACACCTCTTTGATAAAGAAAGTGCAATTCTTCACTTGTTCATTTTAATAAAGAAAATTTCCTTTTTTTCTTTACATGTGTACACATTTTCCAAACTTTAAAAATAATTAAATATCGAGATATATATCTTTAGTCGTTAAAGCTACAAAATATATCGAGATATTCATTTTGGGCCATATTGCCCAGCCCTAATTTCCACTGGCTGCCACACAATCCCAAAATATAATGGAGTCATAATTTGCTTAACAATTGGATAGGTGTTTGTTTCATGAACTGCTTCACCATTTGTCTCCAAACATAACTTCTTTGGTAATGTACCTCCACATTTTTCCAAAACAATTATGGCTTGTCAAGGTTTTACTTTGCATACAGATGTTGAGTGTGTGATGAGGTTTTAGAAAAGGCTTCTTTCTGACAGCTCTCCCAGGCAGACCCTTGTTGTGAAATGTACGTTGTACTGTGGTCCTGCGAACAAATACTCCAGTGTCATCTAAACTGAAGGTCTTTTGCAGTGACCTGTGAGTTCTGTTTTTCAGATCTGACCATATTATTGCTTTTTTCTTTGGCCAACCTGGTTGTTGATGATAGAAGTATAACGAACAACCCTGCAAGAAGTGAAATCTCTGACAACCTGCAGAATGCTGTGGTTGAGGGTCACAATGTACTATTTGTAGAAAATGTTGGCAGTGTTCCTCTTTTCTTTGAGTATCTAAGTAAACTGCTAAAATGTGCTAAAGAATGTGTGTGTGTCTGTGTGTGTATATGTGTGTGTGTATCCATATATGGAATCATGTTTCTCTACACTATTTAGTGAATGTTTTGTTACATACACAGAAAGTGAGAGAACTTGATTTTTGGCAATTAAGAACCAATCATTTTCTGCATTTTCTGCTTACCCTTACTACAATTCCAAACAACATTTCCATTTCATCCACAAATCCAGGCCTCGGGGAGAAATTCATAGTTGGATACAAATGCCAATCCAGAACTCAGGGGTGTAAGTAATATTGCTAAACACCATAATTTAGCTATTACTTCAAATAATGTATATTATGGACATTTTCCTTAGGTACTATTTAAATTTCCCCCCGACTTTGCATATGTAGCAGCTAGATGGTCAAGTATGAATAATATCAGCATTGATTGTTTTAGAAGTGATTGAATCATTACTGACACACACGTGTACTGGGCTTTGAGTGTCTGTAGAGATAATGTCTTAGATGAAAGGATCTGTTGTGTCGATCGTAAATGTCACATTTGTCTTCCTTTCCACCATTACGTACCGAGAAATTAGCCTAACTTTTCCAATTTCGGAGGCACCCCCAGAGCGCCATATTAAAAGCATGTGGCGACTCTCACCATGGGAGCATTTCTCCCTTCTCTCCTTCCCCCCCGCCAGGCTGGCTAACTCCATCGTCAGGAGGGGGAAAAAGGACCAAAATATCCCTCCGTCAATTCTGGTACGCGCTCCCTGTTATCCTTGCAGTTATCTCTTACATACACTCCTCCCAACCACCCACCGGAAGCATCTACAGTCATCACCAGACCAGAAACAACAGGCACTAAGTGAGTCATCACAGTTCCCTCCATGGGGCATTTTCTCAATGCGTAATTGTTCTGTGTTCCCCAATTTGTTTGTTGACTTAATTCTATCACAAAGGTACATAATTGTCCTAGTCTAGCAACTCTCCGTTCCACACTATTGTTCATCCATTCTTATTTTCTGAACCTCTTTCTCTACATGATTTGGGTTGCTAAGCCGTCACGCGACAATTGGGATTGCTGTTGTGTAATGGTTTTCTGAGACACTTGTGTCGTTGCTGCTATTCTAACTTTTCCTTGTTGTGCGCTGCTTCACTTTGGTTTAGTTTCTTAGCCGACTTCAAAGCACGTCCCTCTCCAACGCCTCTTATTACTTGGTCGGATTAAAGTTGTTTTCTTTCAGACAACACTAAAAAGAGCCTCCGTATCAAAGTGTCTTCTCCTTCTCAAACCACCTCCTCCAATCTCCTGCCAGCCATGAGTCTTTTATTGGCCAGCAATGAGGACACCCCATCAACCTGTCTGTCTGGAGAACCTAAAAAACACACGGCATTCGTGATACTGTTTGCTTTCATAGGGGAAGCTGCGGGCGGGGGCAGTGTAATAGCTTGTTAATTTCAACGTTGAAACTGTTTGTCAGGGAGGCCATAGGAGTCATCGCACATGGCGTTTTGTTTGCTCGTCGTCTCTTCCCGTTTTTCACTCTGTCTCTCTCTAGTCTGTCCTCCTTTAAGCACCAGATCAAACGGAGGCCATTTTTTTGCAGAGGGCTGACTAACAAGCACCTCAAACATCACCTTCGAAAAACAAAGATGGCCACCGCCATTCACACACACAACACTGCCTCCGTCTCCTTCTCGACCCTTTGAAGTTGTTATCTTGTTAACATTTTAAAGGCCCTCGGGCGTGCGAGGTAGCGAGCAGGAGAGAGCCACAGGCTGGTGCTAGCCGAACCCCAGGAGACGCGTCCGTTCTATTAGGGCACCAGCAGCCTTCCAAAGATTAACCCAGAAGCAAAGCAGGATATTAGCCCACTACCTGCTAGGCTAATCAAATAGCAAATGCAGACTATGACAAGGCCTTGCTGCCACTGGCTGGCTGCAAAAACCTGATGACCGTTTCATGTTCATTCACTTATTATTTGTATCCAGGTTTAGGTGTTGGAACAAGCACTGGAGCAGAGCTGATATGCCTAATCTAATATTTTGTATATTTAAGGCCTTACAGGCCCAGAAACCTTCTGCCATTTCGGGCTATGGCACCAGATGCACTGCTTTGAACGGGAGCTGCATGAGTCTAGCCATACTAATCTGGAACAGCATGTCGTTGATTATAAAAATGATAAAGATAATAATATTAATACACACACATAGAATGACCTCAATGAAGTTGAAAAAGATTTCATCTCATAGAATAAGTTTGTATGAGGTGATTTACCTTAACCCAACAGTTCCCCAGGTAACATTTTATAGCATGTACAATCATCATTTACTTTGTGTCTGATTAATTACTGTGTTTACTTCAAGTCAACTCAAATGCAGCGGTATTCTTATTCAGGTATGTACATGTGTTCTGTAGTGACCAGTGAAACCCCAGTTATTAGCGCTCAGCACCGTGGAGAGCGGTTGGTGCACCCAGTGATTAGCCTAACCTGTGAAAATCTGAGTTTCAGCACCGCACACAGTGCACAGTTGCCTCGTCGTGCTCGAATAGTTGAGCAACAAGACAACACCTAATGACCTGGTCAGTAATACAGCAGTTTATCACAGACGTGCTCATGACAGCCAGGGGACCGACGGCAAAGCTCAAATTAAGAATTCAACATAGCCGGCGCAGGGGCCTGGTTGGAAAAACACTATCAAAAATCAATGAGTAAAACAGCATTCAAACAGATCTTAAATCAGTGTGTATTATCTCAGCATGCATTATGACAGTAATACTAGGATAGCCTACTTGTGGTTTTATAGCACGTATCACATTTTACTATAATTAGATGAATACAAGCTCGTTATCACAGGTCAGAGACACTATTTAACTTGATTGGCGTGGCATCCACCCACTTTGGGATTGGTTTAGAGACACAGATTAAGCCTAGTCGTAGACTGGAAAGCATTTCCAATGGAGAGTCTGTATTGAAGCTGTGGTTTGTCTTTATGATTTGAAGCCAAATATTATTTTGACAGGCAGTTGAAATCCTTGCCATCACCAAAACCTCTAGAGACATGATTTCAGTTTATCTTCCGGTTGATAAAAGTTTGACAGAAGGTTTGTGTTGAAAGAAAAAGTAAACCATCATCAAAATAACCTTAAGAAATTTGATATGTAAAACAGATTACACAATGCTACCATTAGAGAAAAACATGTATGTCGATTCAACATGTAAACCAACAGTCTCAAGACTAGGATAGGATATTCAATTGATTGAACTCTGCAAAATATAAATGAAGGTTCCACAACATCAGAGAAATATGTAAAAAAAATATATAAATATTTTTTAAGACACATACCAACAATGCTTTAGTAGAGATCAGAAGAGCGGCTGTGTGAAGAGGATTACATCATATCGGTG
Organism: Umbra pygmaea; assembly: GCA_016801145.1. Classification (NCBI taxonomy): domain Eukaryota; kingdom Metazoa; phylum Chordata; class Actinopteri; order Esociformes; family Umbridae; genus Umbra; species Umbra pygmaea. The sequence continues at coordinate 14,152 of JACXGM010001126.1, forward strand.
GAGAGAATACGTGTGTGAAGCTCTTCTTACACAATATTATCTCCAAATAACTGATGTAATCCTCTTCAAACTGACAACATTTGATGTCTGTTCAAGCATGGTTGGTATGTAACACCTTTTAAACATCTCCGAAGTTTTGAAAATATCCCTAAGATAACCTCCATTACTGAGGGCTATTTCACCTTACAGAAAACAGCACAACAACCGAGGAAATCCGAATCACAGCAAAGGAGATGATCGACGCCACTGTAACAAAACAAGCTTCATTTTCAGTCTACAACCTTATCAGTGTCGGGGAAATCAGCCCTAGGTTTACTTACAAGGACATTGAGTACTCTCTTGGATGAGCTTTGTGTTCTGCAGAAATGCTCAATGACCTTCAGATCCAAGCTCCTGGCCCTGATGGTTTTAACGGCAGAACACTGCAGCTTGTTAGGTACTGTATGTTGTAGTTTGCTTGCTCCAGTGGCTATATTAATATGGCTAACAGTACCCTCGAACCCTGAAATGATTATACCCTCAGCATTCGGTGACACTTATTCCGTGGTTCAAGATAGAAAGGGAAACAATTGTACTTTTCTCTTAGTTATTTACCTATTATCTACCTCCTCTTAAAAGATAAGTGGTTTTGTATAATCGGATATTTATCACGGAGGCCAATAGAGCTAAACTAATTTGGTCCGGCTAACAGAGCGCTGCGTACAGACGGGCAAGGACAGGATGCCTCACACGACGTGCGGCAGTAACAAATGAGACACAGTGGCAGAGCGGAAGCCTTTGACCACAGAGAAAGCCCTGACACAGCAAGGAATCAAATATCTATCAACAGCCCACAGCACACCGAGCGAGGAAGACCGACCAAGAGACAGAGCGAGGACAAGACAGACACATGGCCATAGAGCCAGGAAGAAACACAAAGAGAGACTATATAAAAGGAGCACAGAGCCAGGCGCAAGGACTCCACACACTCTCTGAGCACCAGAAGAGGGTACCACTGTGGTCAGGAAGGAGAGGCGAGTAGCAGCCATTACACAGAGCACGGCTGACATTAAAGGGTCGGGGCAGGACGGGGTCACATGAATTAATGGAGTAAAATCACAGGGCTCTATCTTGTCGTGCAGACGCCGGGCGCCTCCGAGTCCACTGCAGGGAGGTGCCTGTAAACAAGCAGAGTAATGTGTGTCCTAACCGTAAACAAACAATATACACTTAAAGGCCCGGGGCTCCGTGGGTGCTCACCAAGGAAATATAGATTTAATGAGGGAACGTGCATGGTGGCCTAAGATGTGGTAACAGTTTGGAGCAAAGGAGGAAAAAGCTAAGGATTCTCATTAGGCCTGGTTGAGCCTGGTTGAGCCTGGTTGAGCTTATTAGGTCCTCATCAGTTACTGAGTACACACATGCTCCTCCTCCTGGAATATCATCCAACACACAACAGAGCAAAGGACTGTTATAGACAAGACAACAGGACAAAATGCAGCACAGCAGGGAGGTCTGGAGTGGGATGTACAGTAGTGATGTTCACCACAATGTCATGGAACAAGTTTAAACAGATAAGAAGCTCCGCCATTGCACAGTACTAGGTTAAACTAATAAGAAGCACTGCAATAGGTTAAACAGATACAAGGTGCATGAAAATTACACTGTTAAAGAGACATTATACTATGCAAGGAAATTGCAGAATCAGATTGAACAAATATATGATGCTCCACAATAAAATAAATAAAATGCTTGGAAGTAACACAATACTAGGTTAAAAATATATGGTGCATAAACTCAACAGTAACATAGTACTAAATTAAAAGTTATAAGGTGCTATTCAATAACACAGGACAAACTCTATGGTGTATAGTACTTCAATAATAAAGCAATAGGCCAGAAATGGAAAATAAGAGTCCTACAGTTCAATGATGCTCACTGTTGGTGGATAGTAAATCATTTACAGTGTGCCAGCTTAGGGCACTTTTTGGTTGTACACCAACATGCACAATTTAAATACTGTATATATTACATCAGGTTGAACAGCCGCTTGAGAAGCACCGAGTGGTCTGCGACATGTAATTCCGCAAAGATGTGCTGTTTACATATCATGAATTACAATTGCATGAATTTGTAAGTGTGTCATCTGTCTGTGTTGTAGTGTATCGTTACGACAGCTTTGACTGGAGAATGAAGGACATTTGGAAGAAACGAATAGCAGTTGGCAGGGCAATTTCAATGGCTTTAGGAGACACATTTATATTCATATTATGGGATGGATGTCCATCACCGCTACAGTGTTCATTCATGAATCTTCCTTTATGGCACCGGAGCAAACATTCATATCAAACACAATCAATCAGCCATTGAAACTGAATGACGTCATCTTCGTGTTGTGCCTTTAAGGCGTAATGTGAAAACAACAACAATAACGGCTCTCCAACACCTACACAACGTACACAGATAAACACACACAAACACAGACAAATCAAGACACAGGCGCACAAACCAACAAACATTAGGGACCCAAAGGTTTCTTACGTCTATTACAATATTTATCTGCCCCCTATGGATTAATGGAGTCAGTCTGTTCAGCGCCATCTCACCCAAAGAAGGGGGATTGTTGTCAGACCAACACCCGCCTGGAGACACTTCGTCCTGGCCATGGTGAGCGCTGCACAATGCGTGTGGTTCTCCCCGTCCTCTGTTGCCTCAGGGGATGGCCAGAGGAGGACAAACTTCACATCCAACGCAGGGCCGTGCGGACACTTGAGTGGTCACATGGACCCCAGGGGCTCTAATACACAATCACACACAAACACACACATACAGCTGACATATTTACACATTTATCACTTTATTTATATTGGAAAAGGAATAGATACACACACGCACACACACTAAGACCTACAGTATACATTAAAAACACACACAAGGACAGACATGCATTCTAACGTCAGACAGAAGCAAATACTCAGACAGAAATACCTGCATACAGACACACTCACACAAATTGTAAACACATACTAAGATACACATAAACACGTTTTTATGTCCCAAACAGAAAGACCCACACACAGACAATGAGTACATAGTTCATGTTCAGTGATTAGCCACATGCACACATTAAACTAATGTGTGTACGCAGGTTCAGCGTCGCCCGGTGTTTACGCTCAGAGATCGTAATGTGTTGGAAGAGAGGAACCTGTTTCTGCCATGGAATCAATTTCCATCGTCTCTTTGTCAGCCAGAGAAAGAAAAATAGTGTCTGCCGGGGCAACTCATTTAAGATAGTGATTTTATTATTATGCAAATAATGTGATGGGGCACAGTCATCATTTGTGATTGTGTACTCGGTTCCGGGCAGAACGAATCACATGTAATTGGGGTCCTCGTGTTGTGCTCCTGACATGTTTACACATTCATCATGTCCATCCAGGGTTGTGGCTTACGTTAATATTAACCTGATATTGGAAACAGTGAAATGTACACACAAAAAACACAAAAACATAGCCATCCCTGAGCCACATTGCTGTGCTATATTAAATCAAGTTCACACCAACTTGACCTGCTAGTTGCTGTATACATTTTAATGCACACTTAGTCCTGTGCTTTAGTATGCAGACTGAGACTTAAAGAGAGAGTATGGAAGCAACAGTGCTGCTGTAAAGAACAAGGTTCCTCTCACCATCTATCCCAGGTGTCTGCCAGTAGATCTTGCCCTATTCACATAAAAAAGTCATTAAAATAATAACTAAAACTACCGCTATGGTCTTAATTGCAAAGTTTGTGCCCAAGAAAGACATATCTTTTTTTTTAATGCAATTTATGATTTTATTAATTTCAATAGGTGGTGCCATGTTTTTCGTGTTTTTACCCCGTTTTTTTCCTTCTTCTTTATCGTTGTGGCTCTGATTGGACCTCCCGCAGTGTCGCTCCGACAACTGCAGCTTGTGCAGATGCGATATTAATTAATAAGAAATGCATGAAAAATCAATTATGCTAATGTTGTGTTTGTCGTTTCCCCTCAAAAAGGGGGGAAAAAAACGTGTCAAATTGGGTCAGAGGAAGTAGAGGAGCTTAAGATGGTACAGTAGAGGGGGAAAATGGTGTAAGGTTACTATCAGGATGTCGTATTTACGCAACACAATGTTTTTCAGTTAGCTTTGCATGATTTCTAAGACCACTGTTATTACCATGAGTCCTGCAATGCCCGAGTTCATGTACATCCCTTTTTCGACAAGATTTTTGTGTCTGGAATATGCTAGAACATGGTGGGATTCGGTCTCACTAATGGAAGTCTCCCTTGGCGTGTCATGAAGGCCACAAACAGGCATTTCAGAGTTAAAAGAGGTTGTTATTAAACTCCCAGTTTGCAGGAGCTTTTTTGTGCTCATTATTGCCAGCACCACAGGAAGTCACACCCGCCCCTTACGTTCTGACCAATCCCAGACTTCCCTCCCCGCTTGGCTCTCCAAATCTCATTTTGCCTTAGCAACAGGCCTCAACCCCAGCGGTTGGCAATTTCTTCTTTTTTTTGGTAATACATTTATTTCGGCAGTCCATTCATTTGTGGCTTCTGAGTAACCTGGATACTTCAGCCCTCTCCCTGCCTGCGTAATCACATAAAACACACTGCTCCCAGAGTCGAGCATACGGTTGTAATCCTTCTCTTCGCACGTTTGCACTTTAACATAGGTTGTGTTTTATTTCCATGACCTGCATCACCTTTACACGCATTTGTGTTCTGTGCACGGCCGTCAGTTACACACAGACACTGTCCATCTTGACAGAGTGAGAGGTGAGATCAGATGGATAGTGACAGCACTTCATTGGCAGAAAGAGGGGGTGCGGCCTCACATGCTCCACCTGCCCCTGGGGGAGGAACTCAGTGAAGCCCATTCCACACATCAAGCCATGTGCTTTAGCCTTTGTGTGAATGTGTGTGCGTGTGTGTTCAAGTGCAATCGCACCATGGAACCAGTGGGTAGTGACAGAGTTCAGTTCAGACAGTTAGTGGGACCCTGTTCAGTAATCAACTTAGACATACGACAGACCTGGAACCAGAATCAAGACATTCTACAATGCTTTAAACTCTAAAATACAGAAAATAAGTCCCCTTTTTATGGAAACTCCGATTTTTCTAGTCACTTACACTTCAGTTATTGTAGTAGCGTAATTTTATAATACACAGCATATACATGTACATTTGTGTACATAAATATTATATATACAGTATATGGTGTGTGTGTAAATATTATTATATATAGATGTGAAAATAACTACAGTTTAAAAGGGAAACACAGGAGAATTATATTGTGTATAGTGTATTGTTGTCAACAGCATAGGCCTAGCTCTACTAGATTAACATAAAGAATCATTGTGTGGATAATTAACCCAGATAATGGAGATACTATTGAGGTCCAGATGCCTGCTGTTTACGCGTACACACCTGCTCGCTCTCTTTCTATCCCCACATCTGTTGTTCTTTTTTTCTCAGTCTTTCCTCTCCATCTCCATCTCTTAACCAGATGCCATAGTCACTCTAGCAACCCTGTGATTGTAGCCTGACAGTCACACTCAGCTACGTTCCTAAATTCAAGTGTCTTTACAGTCAGCTCACGTGGAAATAAGCAATGTATCTACCATCCGGATTTGAAATCACACCATTTCCTACTATCAGCGGAATTGGGACATTCTTTGAACTTGGCGCTGGTGACAGAAAACACATGAAATGATAGAGGGAGAAGATGGAAAAAAATGAAAAGGAGGGAAGAGGAAAGAAACGTTGAGAGTGCCTCTCGACTGAAGATGGTGCTGAAACGCCTCGGTGAAAAGAAACCCTGCCCTTGCTCTGCTCTGCTCTCCGTCAGATAAATCAATTATTTATTCGTTTTGTTAAAAAAACATATTAGGCTTGGAAGAATACAACTATTTATCAGACTTAACCCACGTTAAGGCATATTTACTCCAGTTTTATCGGTTCATATTTCATACAATATATTATTATACATGTGTTTCATTTTTTATCTATACATTTTTAAAACGACCCTTGCTATTAAACAATATGATTTTTTTACAGAAACATATTTCATACCAAATATTAATAAACACCATTTTTTTTTATATTTTTTTTTTCATTTTCCCTGTCGTTACACAATATGAAATATTGTTTTAAATTTGTAGCATAGCCAAGAATAAGCCCAGCCAAGAGGCCGATGAGTCCGGTGTCTCTCCTTTATAAGACACACACATAAAATAGTTAATAACCACTGTGAACATTTTAATTGTAAGGAAGGAACAAAAAGTGATCCATTGTCATGGGAGAACATAATTCTGGTGCAATTATCTCAGCTTCCTGCTGCTCTGGCCCTGTTGTAGTCCATCAACTTGCCCTCACCTTCAAAATATATTCAATTAAAATACAGTCATATGAAATTTTCAGGCCCATACCAACTGCCATTTAAAATACTGGTAAAACTAGTTCATAGTCATCTCATTTAAAAAGAAAGAAAACGGAGAGAAAGTAAGAAATAACTGAAAATGTATTGCATTTAGTTATCAATGAAACATGATTAACATGAGTAACCTATTTGCTAATGATGTTTTTATGCAGTAATAGTAAAAAGCCGCATCTTGTCTTGCAGTGTTTTTGCCTCAGGTTAATACAATGCATTTTGAATGAGAGGACTATGGGAAGACAATGAGTAGAGTAAAAAAATCAACACTTGATTTCCATTTATATTTCCACACAGATTGTTCTTTTTTTAGCGTGTCCTTTGAGACAATGACAGTAATATAGGTGATTGTCAGATAATTTTGAAAATGTGACTCATGAAGAATGTCTTATTATTAGAAGTGCAGCCTAGCTCATTCAGAATAATTTTCTTTGTTACCAGGTGACCCTGCATAAATAGTCCACTTCATCCTATCCTATGACCCATACATGTTTTATTGTGTTTTGAGGTATTTTGGTTTCCGGGTGATGCGCTTGTGTGTGGATAATTGGGGTCTTTGTGGCAATTGGTCCATTGACGCCGTTACTGTACAGTTTTGATTCATTATTCACACTTAACTGTTTGACCTGGAACAAATGTTAAAGCAATTACTGCTAAGAGGTTTCCTACAAGGAAATTGCAGTAAACTTTAGGTAAGCGTCAATGATTCTGGATGGGCAGGATAGTAAATCAAGTAGCCTAAATGAGTAGACAGTTTTAGATAAGATGTGATGCTCTTTTGGAAGCGTGGTTAAAGTATGGGGTTGAATGTTAAGACTTTAAACACTGTAATAAAAAAGGCTGGAAGCCTTCTTATGAGGAATCTTATGAGGCCAGGCTCGCACAACAGTACTTTCTGCCAATCCAAATACATTATCTATATTTGATCAAGAAGTAAGGTGGCAGAAATAGGTATACATCTCAGACAGCGATCTCAAACCTTTTCGTAATTTCAATCCCTAATCTGGATTTAGTTTTGGTGAATGTGCAGGTTGACTTTTCATAATGACTTTATGTTTCTTTCCACATGACCATCCACCCTGACAGGAAAATTGCTCCATGACTGATTATCATGACTACCCTCAATCTCAGGTAAAACATCTGAGTAATAACCAGCAACCTCTGTATCAGAGTGCAGCTCATTTATCTGACACTGTGTGGTCAGAAAGAGTATAGCATGTCATACTCTTTTTGGCCAGACAACATCAGATACATTGGCTACAAATAGTAAGATGGGGGCGCTGTTTTGTTCACTCAGATGCTTTCTTTTGCAAAGGAACGTTTAAAGGCAAGGTGCATACTGTGCTGGAATTGTTGTAGATGAACATGTGAAGGTAACCTGCTTTTTTATGTTCTTGTGTTTGACTTTCAGATGAAAAGAAACATGACATGATATGTTAATGTCAAAATAAAATGTAGAACATTCTAACGGTAAAATTAAGTCTTTACTAATCACATAATCTTTAAAATTGGAGTCTGCTTTTGATGGAACCTGTGGGGGAAAACATGGCCCCTCACATGGATATCAACAGCCTGACAAACTGATGGTAGCCACCTTGTAATAAAGTAAACATACTCCTTTTTTAAATGAAGCAATCCTGAAATTGAATCTAAAACAACCAGTCAATTCTATGACAACAGTCACAATGTAATAAGCACTCATTTTATATGCGAAACAATCAACCAATTTCTCTCTCAGAAAACCCATAACAGATGTGCTAGTTTGATGAGATATGTCTAATGAAAAGAAACAATGCAATAGAAGTCAAACTAAAAAGGCCAGTATTTAGCAGTGACTGTGTGATTAATATTAACGTCTTACTACTCAAGGTTCAGCAGGCTTTTCTGTGAGTGGTTAAGTGAGGACCTCTGGGATATCCAGTGGGGTTCTAAGAGGGGGCTCGAACAAGGGTAGGTTAAGTCGTGTCAGCGATCAGCCATGTTTTGGCTCATCTGGTTTGACACGGCGCAACATGACAACATTTGACCCCGGCTGGCATCATATGCGTTATGATGTTAATAACATGCACTCCGACTCACACCACAATGGAGGTGGAGCGGGGGATTGTTTGCATATCGGGTCAGGAGATTTGCATTACATCTCCATTCATTTACCTAATTCAGGCTGGATGCGGGTAACAATGAGTGGACGACTTACAGGCGAAGCGACCCCACTTAAATCGGTATGACTGACCAGATCCACTGGGCTAAAGGGTTGTGAAAACCGGTCATCCAAATGTCGAAGGCCATGGATAGTTACCATGGTGGTGGTGGCTCTTAATAGCGACAGTATTCATTTACTTGTTGATCTTTCTCTGTCTGTCTTTCTGTCTCTCTCCCCCAACAGGCCTCATACAATTACGTTGTGGGCACTTGTGCCTATCTTTGTCAGTGCACATTTCCCATCTTCTCTAACCTCCGGTGCGTCAGGCCATTCAAACTGACTGGTTGCAAACAGCAGCAAACTCACAATGGCTTGACAGGAGGTAGCGCTGACATCAGACTTCACAGAGTGTATTATCAGATTGAAAAAGCCATTTAAAACGTGGGTGTTGCTCTCTGGCTGCTGTATGCTTATCCGAAGACCTTGTGACATTCGCAATAAATTACTGTTTAGTGGCATAATTATCTTAGATTCTTCAAAAAGCAGTCTTTATTGCTTGTGCTTCAACTGTTTGTCAAACACTTTGACTAACTGATACATCCAGCACAATATACTTTTTAAAAGGTGGCTGTACAAGTCCAAGATTAGGTGCTTCTCAGGTCTTTGTAACATTGTTGAAATCATCACATTGTGTTTTATAGTGTCCTTCCCTTTAGAGACCATATTGCACCTGACACTCGTTTCTGACATCACAACAGTATTGATGATAGGAGATGCAGCGTGTCCTTGAAATGCTGGATGTTCAAAGATCTACTTGTTGATATTCAGACATCGACATGCTGTGCTTTCTATAAAGTACCGTCGTTGAGTTGCTTGATGTCTTTGTGTTCAGTGAGATTAGAGCTTTTTCATTCCTCACAATTGTATGTAGATCCTTGCTACTTTCGCACCCTCTTACACGTTTCACATTTAGATGTTTTGAAGCTTCCATTTTGAAGTAAGCATTATTGGATGTTATATACAAAGCTGGTCCACAAGTTAAAAGATAAAAACTAAATTATCTGCCTATCTATTTTTGAAGTTATTTGGAATGATCTGTGAGATTTTTTGGATTAATCCTTTTTTCTCAGAATATTCCTAGACCTTTCCATGCAAAGTTCAATCATGACCACTAAAAAAACATTCACTTCCTTTATAATAAGCAGCTCGGGGGTAGATTTGGCAGTAGGTTTTTCTCTAGGATTTTACCTGTCCTTTACATCCTGTTGGTTTTTTCCTAATACGTCTCCATTTTGCTGATCTCAAGAATACTCATACCATGCTGGAACACCAACATTTTTAGTTAACAGTATTATTTTGCAATATTACTACAAATTTACTGCAGTACCAATACATTACATCGCACATACTGTAGTTATACTGTAGATAGCCCATAGAAAGTATCTAACATTATTTTGCCAACTAGAATGGCTTGTTTGTTTGAGAAACTGCAATTTGATTGCACTGCAGCAGTTAGGTGATAAAAAGCTTCCTTATTTCCAGTGGTTCCCAATCTTTTTTAGTTACTATACCAGCAGGGGTCCTAGTACCCATGGTTGGGAACCACTACCCAGGCAGAAGTGGTTTGCTCAACTGTTTTCTTCACCCATATGCAACTAAACAACTCTTTCGATACATTTGCATCAGAAGGCTACACCCGAAGCAAAATAATGATTCTCTATTGCAACAGTAAAGGCAACAGTAACTCATATAACCAATCATTATATCTATGATATGTAGAAAAGCATCTTTGAATGTACAACATGTTGAACCTTGAAGCAGATAGGCTACAGCAGCTAAATACCACACCGAGTGCCATTCTTGTCAGCTAAGTACAGGAAACTGAGGCTACAATTTGCATGGGCCCACCAAATTTGGACAATAGAAAAAAGTAAAGACCCATCCTGCATAACAGTTCAGGCTGGTGGTGTAATGGTACATGGTAGGGGTGAAACTGTACGTCTATTCCACGGTATGGTGTATATTGCAGTTTGAGGGTCACGGTATGGTACGTTTTTGGTACAGTACAAGAAACTATTGAAAACAGTAATTAAAGATCAGTTTTTAGTTTAATTGGCAAAAGATAGGCACATATCCACAGCTACAGTATAAACACACCTATCACTCTTGTAATTTATTTTGCCTATACCACTTCTATTTAAGAAAGGGAAGGACCCCACATCCTGCTCCTCTTACAGGACACTAAGCCTACTCAATGTGGATGTAAAGGTGCATGGAAAAGTGTTAGCAAGGCGCCTAGAGGCTACCCTCCAATCATTCATCTCAAAGGAACAGACAGGCTTCATTAAAGGTAGACATTATTTTGCTAATATTCAGACCCTGTTCAACATTATCTATTCAAATCGTTTTTTTTATCTCCAGAACTTGTGGTATCGCTTGATGCTCAGAAGGAATTGAATGGAAATATTTATTCGCCCCTCTTAAAAAACATCCCCACGGGCCAGTGTCTGTACCAATGATAATCACTCTGACTACTTCACCCTAGAATGTGGGACAATGCAGGGCTGCCCTCTTTCTTCCCTACTCTTCTCCATCACTATTGAACCCGTTTCGGTGGCCTTACGGGCCTTCCAGGGTGTCTTTTGTTTGGCATGTTTAATACAGAAAATAAGCAAAACATTGCAATAGTGATTTGCCATATATTCAGAAATGTGAGAATTGTAAGATTCGCAATATATATTGTATCGCCCAAACGCATTGTGATAAAATTGTTTCATGAGGTCCCTTGCAATTCTCAGCCCTAGCCTCAGTGTTGATGATGGCAATTTGCATATACTTCAGTTTATCCCCAAAACACATTTCCACTGTACTTCAGTCCTGCCCCAAATGGACCAGCTGCCATCATGTCAGTGATTGTCTCGTTAACACCGATGAGAGTGTTGATGAGGACAAAGTTGGAGATCAGTCTTTCATGCTGATTGAGTTAGAATAACAGACTGGAAGCTTTAAAAGGAGGGTGGTGCTTGAAATCATTGTTCTTGTCACTCATGGTTACCTGCTAGGAAACATTTGCCATCATCATTGCTTTGCACAAAAAGGGCTTCACAGGCAAGGATATTGCTGCTAGTTAAATTGCACATAAATCAACCATTTATCGGATCATCAAGGACTTCATGGAGAGAGATGAAATTGTTGTCAAGAAAGTCCAGCAAGCACCAGGACCATCTCCTAAAGTTGATTCAGCTGCGGGATCGGGGCACCACCCGTGCAGAGCTTGTTCAGGAATGGCAGCAGGGAGGTGTGATCTGCCTGCACAGTGAGGCGAAGATGTTTGGAGGAATTCCTGGTGTTAAGAAGGGCAGCAAAGAAGCCACTTCTCTCCAGGAAAAACATCAGCGACAGATTAATATTCTGCGAAAGGTACAGGGATTGGACTGCTGAGTACTGGGTAATGTCATTTTCTCTGATGAATTCCCTTTTCCTGGGCCATCCGGAAAACACCTTGTTTGGGCCATCCGGAAAACACCTTGTCTGAAGAAGACGAGGTGAGCGCTACCATCAGTCCTGTTTAATGCCAACAGTAAAGCATCCTGAGACCATTAATGTGTGGGGTTGCTTCTCAGCCAAGGGAGTGGGCTCACTCACTGCAAATATTGACTTTTTGTATAAACATAATGTAATTGTCAATAAAAGCATTTGACACATGAAATGCTTGTAATTATTCTTCAGTATATCATAGTAACTACTGACAAAAACATCTAAGAACACTGAAGCAGCAAACTTTGTGGAGACCAAAACTTGCCTCATTCTCAGAACTTTTGACCACAACTGTATACCACACTCCCTGGTGCCTTATATCTTAAGTATATTATTTATGACTCACCTCAGCATCCAATTTACTGTCCCTCACATCTGACTATTTTCCTGACTCTTCCTGAACATCCTCTTACTAAAGTAGTTCAGGGCTATTAATGCCAGGCTGGTTTCCTGTATTACAAGGGATGAAAATTATTAATGAAAGAACAAATGGTAAAGCATATGATCCCCCAATTCAGAGAACAGGAAAGTTGCCCACGATGCTAGCTCACAGCTGGATGGTTGGGGCTTTTGACCCCAGAAAAGCTGGCTAGCTAGTGATAGAGGCTACAGTGCTGTACAGGCTTACTAACATAGTTAGTTGTCTATGGCAAACTGCATGATGCCGGTAGCTACATAACAATTGAACAATAGTTTGAGGTAGGCTACTGAGAGACGGCACTGTCTAATATTATCAAAAGAAATAGGCTATGTTACAGTAAACAACACTACAAGGACACAAATAAAAATACTCCAATTACAACAGATGCTGTAATCGTTAAGGAACAACGTAGTTAGTAGCTGGAAAATTAGGAGAAATGCATTGCCAATCATTATTAACATGGCTATAATGTATGTAGGCTAGTCATTTTGACAACATCACCTCAGGTTGCGGCCAAAAAAATAATCTTGGTTCTGTAGCCTGATAGGCAAACTGGAACATTAGCTAGCCGATAGGGATGTTTCCATACATCAGTGATTTTGGAAGTAATCTGAGAAAACATAATCTAGTTAGATGGCTATATAGCTAAAAAGTGCAACTGTTTCTTGACAATATTGTACCAGCAATATTTCCCAGCATCTAATCTACAGTACATGATAACTTACAAGCCACAGCAGTAGTTAGTTAGCTAGTAGCATCTTATCATGCTGTTATTCCTTACAGCCTACCTTATTTAAGACCTGTTGTAAAATGACAACTTCTCATAATCCAAAGGAAAAATAAAAAATGTCTTAATTCTGCTTAATTAGCTTGCTTAATCCATATTGTGAAAATTGTGGGTCGTGTAAATATGGGTTGAATGTTTCAAACCACCCTTAAAGGTTGTGTAATACCATACTGTGATTGGTTAAACTTCAAACAATTCAGATTGGATGAAATCGTAGGTATATTCCTACTTGTAATAAATAGTATATTGTTCCAAAAACTTCTGATCTTCCCTCTTTCTATGTTTGACAATTGTGCTAAATATTAATCTCTTACATACACAAAAAACTTTGTACCAGGTGCGCATTTAAGTGCAGTTCATCAGGAAAATATTCCTGTTCTTGTCATGTGAATTATTAGTTTATCAATTTTTAAACATAATTATGTTCTACATCATTAGCCTTGTGTTTACATTTAAGTTTGTAATCAAAAGTGTTGTATGTATATTATATTTACTGCTCATGCAGATATAGCAAAAGGATACATTATTTCTAATTTCAAATATGTTCAGAAACAGTTTTTGGGAACTCCTACAGTGAAATATGATACGGACAAGATGTTAGAAATTAATCTGTAAAGTGAAAGTAAACACCGGGCATGTGCGCCGCCATCTTGTATTTTGCATTTCCTCTAGGCCAGATCGTACTATAGACTACCACCATCTCCTCAAATTATTGAAGTACATCTCAGACCTTAATCTGTCCTAGTCATTGTGAATCTTAGAAACGACAATTAAAAAAATCTAGATGACCGACAAATTACAGAATTACAAGTGCACTGCACAGCAATTGTACACATGGTGCTGCTGGAATGGAATCAATATTGTGAATACTGCGGGTACAGATTTGGTGCCAATAAATGTATAATAATAAGAAAAAACAAATAACATTATCTTTGAGCGCAATCAAATAATAAAATTTCAGACTGCAATTTTAAGTGCGTTGCGGCTTACAGTATACATGTTTAAAATATAGTCATTCTATATCTTTCTTTATTATTTTATTCTTTATATTTGTACTGTGGTTTTAAACTCACTAATAACCTCAATGAGAAACTCTGAGAGATTGCCTATAATTTTGCTCAGTGCAGAAGAATTACTTTATCTTTAATGTGTTGGGTAGTTTAACACATCTTCCACCTCATATTAATTAACTTAGTTAGAACTATGATTAGTTCTATGATATAATCTGTACATGATTTGATATTGTTACCCATCTACCAATCATTGGCATTTTATATTGGATGTCCTTGTCCCCTAGTCTTTGTATTTGAATGTGTGAATGAAATGTACAACTTGTCAATATGGTGGTCAGAGAAAGGGGTACTCTTAAAAATAGGTTCAGTCCCTGTTATTTCACAAAGTATGTCCATACAATTTATGTGATTTGTGAAGTCACATTTTGCTGATAAATTTACCATTTACTAATAAAGATATGGGACATCACAGTACTCTGCTATGATCTCGTACCTGCGACCCGCAGCACAAGATTGGATGTATCAAGATGTGATGTTATTTTGTTATTGTAAATTGTATATAGTGTACTTACCTTGGTTACACTTACCTGCAATTGGTTACCTGTGGATTACCCGTCATGTTTTCTAAATTTACTTATATTATTTTCTCGTTATTACCTGGCTGGGTATAATGGATACAGTGATATTCCTACACAGGATTGCAAGCCAATGCAGAAATGTGGATATCTAAGAACTACTGTATAGTTGAAAACTATTTTTCTTTTCCTTTCACCACCTGAGATACAGCAATCACCGGACATAATGTTATCGTCATTGATTCAATTGCTACAGTACATTGTGGTAGGACTGAGCAAATCATTTTAACCACTTGAATAGTTCATTCATTCTTCTAGGAATGTGCCAGTGTAGGATAACTTATGTAAATGGTTTAGATTGTCACATTTATATTTACATTGATATTAATATTTCCAGAACACGTGAATATTAATTTATTCAAATATAACTGCATTGAACTGTTTTACTAATGGTAAATTTTATTTTCTTGATTTGTGCACAGTAGGTGTATACTGGTATCAATTCTGTTCTTGAAAATACCTAGCTGGTGAATCTAAAATTGCTCCACAAAACTTCCTCCATAAACAATATCTAATCTTCCGAATGTACGGATTTGGTGCAATTTCTTAACCTATACACTTTCTGACAAATTCTCATTATTTTTACTTGCTAAATTTGCCATTCAATATGACTATTCTATTAAAGCTTCTTGTAAGCTCATTATCTGTAAATGTTTTTAATGTGTTTTTTTATTTGTCTGTTTGATCACTGAAGACAGAGACAATTCTCTGTATTGTCATGTTATTTTATAGGGTGGCAGAAAGCACTGGAATGGTTGTATTTGGAACCCATTCTATCATTCTATATATCTCCTCACATAGCTTATTTAATGTTCCAGAAATCCAATAACCACACAAGGCACATTTATTTATCTACACCAGAAATATGAAGTCGTCAATTCAGCTCAGGCTGGGTTTCTGCCACAATAGTGAAACACTGAAAAATATATAGCTAATCTAAAAAAAGAGATAGACTGGGATAAAGTTACAGGTGGAGATACGCATCAGAAACGTGTTGGCGTGAATTTAGATGAAGCATTTATGTGTCCACTGCCCAAGGGTTCGCTCAATCTGTATCAATAATGCAAAGAGCCTTTGAGAATGGATTGTTTTAACATACATTTATTACCACAAACAGAATACCGCTGTGTTTCACCATTATGGCGCAAGAATCTTACATGCTAATATTTTGTTTTATCTGTGTGCATGTGCATAAATGAGGTTGCGTACAGCTGTGTTAGTGGATGTATTGGCCCATACGAGTTATGTCATAGGGTAAGGTTTGCTGGTTAGAATCCCTGGTCAGACCAGGTAAAATAAATATGTTTTGTTGTGCCCTTGATCAAGGCACTTGGCCGCAATTGCCCTAATTGCTCTTGTGGGTCTCTGTTGATAACACCGTCTTGCTAAATGACACGAAACCTGGAGGATTGTATTCCCTGTTGTATGTGCCATCTCCAGTGCTAGGCTCCATCCAGATTGCATTTGAAACTGTTTTAAACGAGCCAACTCCTCCAAAGCCATTATCACATCCCCCAACACTGTGCAGCCTACAGGCCTGACGGTGAGAAAGAAATGCTTATTTATAGACAGCTCTGCTCCGCCGCCTGTATTCTGAACGGGGCTCTCAGTGCTCTCCTCTCCTCCATTTGCTCCAGGAGCTCTAATGGGTAAAGACCATGTTTACTCCAACGGCACTGCCGCTCCTCCCCCCTTCTGGGTCAACCGCAGGGACTATCCAACACGACTTCCAGGAGCCAGGATGTGGCAGTACATGGGGCTGTATTTCATACATTTACTTATATATTTAGAAATATGTTTTTTTATTCGTTGTGTTTTTGTACCTGGACCCTTCGGGACAGCATCTGGGCAAAGCACATAAGCACACACACACACACACACACACAGAGATATGCAGACACAGACCTAGCAAAAAGCACTCAATTTCCATGTCCCGCTACCTTAGCGACAGTGGCATCTGGAGTGTTTCCGGCTCACTTGTGCTGTTCCCCCACCTGACTGACACGGAGGGCATGCCAGCCAGACCTCGCTGATACTCTCCGCTCTGTCCCCAACCGTAGATAAATATATAATAAACATCAGTACTGACTGCATTAGGGCAACCATGTGTGATAATCTGATACAACGCCTAGATTAGTGATCCCTTTAATAGAGGGGCCTGATTAAGAGGAACAGGTTTGTTTTACTTCCTGATGCTAGCAAGCTTTGTGTATTAGGGGTAGGTAGAGGGGGTGCATGTTGTCCTTGAAGACTTGTACACCACCAACGCCCTCTAGCAATCAGAGGAGACCGCCATCCAGGTTGAAGGGGGTTTGGGTGTTTATCATGTCACTTCCTCTGCCCTGCGCAGCATCGATCACCAGTCAACAGTGACCTCCACTAGCCTTCGCAATACGCCTGGGAGGAAGCAGATGCACCATAACTACACCAGGAAATAATACCGCTGTATGTCATCAGACTCTAGTCCCGGGGCCATCACCAATGTAAACAGTTGTAATTAAAGCTGTGATAAAAAAATATGCATACCATTATGAAGTTTTATTCACTTTCCTGTGTTGTCTTTGAAAACACTGGTGACTGATGAGTAAATGGCGTTATGCCTTAGTTTTGCTGATTGATATGTTGACATACCATTATGCAGTTTATTCTCTTTGGAATAGCTTGATGACATACAGTAATGGGACCATTTCACTGACATAAGCTTTGGCATTTGAAGTGCATGACCGTACAAGATGTTTCCGTCTTTACTAAAACACAGGCCTTGGGGTATCTGGAGTTTACCTAGATTTATTTGAATGGTGATGTAAGTATATTTGAGGCTCAGCTGATCAATGATCAAATATATCAAAGTCTATTCATGCTGCGGTCTCATTGTTTGAGGAGATAAATGTTCTAAAGTCAGCGTTTCATTAGGTTCTGTGTTGAAGTTTCTACTGGATACTGTTTTGAAGGTTCTGGAATGTGTGTTTTGAGGAAAAGGGATTACTGTCTAATCTTTCATATATTTCACTAGGTATATTATACTTTAGTCAAACATTTGACCAAACGAATTGAGTTTTGGTCAGAGGAGGCAGAATAGGGTTTTTTCCATGAATGTTTTTTATAGTTGATTTAACATATTTAAGCCCAGCAGGTTACTTAAAATATGACAAAGAGAAATCTCTTTACTGTTTTCCAAGTTACTGTGTTGAATCGTGTGTGTGTGCGTGCGTGTGCGTGTGTGTGTGTGAGAATCGTCCAAGAGAAAAAATAAATGGGATCCTTTCAAAACATCATTAAAAAATCATTAACAGCTCTCCTTGACCTTTGTTTGAGTAACCATAACTCTGTGCTTAATTTGGCATCTATTATTAATGATGGCCCAACCGCGTCCATGGAATCGCTCCTTTCTCAATCTTTGTCATTTAGGTACTATAGCAGCGCACTACGCTTCTATGTACTCATCATTTGCAGTTAACTGGAGGCTTTTATAGATTGATTCTGTCCATTTGACTCTTGACAATTCACATGACATAATTCAGAGTAGTATATTCATGATAATTGTTTGATAATGTTCTGTAAAATATATACACAGTTCTGTTAAAATACCTGGCATCTATCTAGAACTGCCACAATCAAAGCTATGGGTCTCTATTGTTTACTTTTGTCACAAACTAAAGCATAAGAGAAAGACAGCTTTATTTTTTATAAGAGAAAGACAGCTTTCATTTGAACAGGTGTCCCTAACAAAGAGCCTGTGAGTGTAGATTGTCAATGTATTTATTATTCTTAAAACAGCAACTGCACAGGTTTAGATCAATGTTTGTTAAACTGTGATATGCAAGCTCATCTGTTATGTAATTCTTTTAAAATCTTTATGTGCAGCTCTCTTTTGACTTGTGTATTGCCACAGTTGTGCCTCACTGGCCAAATACATTGATAACCACTGGTATATCTTAATGGTAAACAGGGCCTGCCATATATCTTTAAGGGCCTAAGGCAAGATATTTAACTTTTCTTTCTCAAGGTGGTGAGAAATTAGAATATATAAAAGTAATTTCTACAGGTTCTACTGAAGATCTGCTTGGTGTTTGTTATGTGTTTTTGTGCTCCTGTTGTGTTTATACTGATTGGTTGCAGTCGTGCGTCCATTTATTTACATTCATTTACCAGGTGAATATGAGGCAAACAACTGAAAATAGCTGTGCCTAGGATTGGAAAGAAACTGAGAAAAACTGTGTTATTGTAAGAGGAGTATTCAACCAACATTTAGAGTCAGACAAGTGTCCAGTATTAGCAACCTATAATAATACATGGAGTCCTTTTTTAAGGCAAACAGCTGTTCGGAGGAAGTTGTTTTGTAATATGTTTTGGAACGCTTCTGAAATTATCTGATTCAAAATATGACAAAGAGCAACTGGAACAGAGTTTCATTGCTGTGAGGCCTTTGTTCATTTATACAGGTAAGTGCTATTTTCTTTTTTGTCTCCCTATTTTCTTCCCTTTCCATTTCCCAATAACCCAGCCTGGTTGGCAGCTCCACAACTCCTTGGATAGATCTGTGGGATGGAGAGGGGCACACACACGGTTCAGCCAACAAAAAAATATTTTTGCACTGCTCATCCAACACAGAAGCCTTTAGTCCGATCATGCACAGGAAATTTACATTCACCAATTATAAGGTAAGTGCTATTTTCTGAACGTCGTATTCATGTTTTGAACTAACTGAAGTTACCATTTTAGAAAGATAGAAATACCTGTTTAGCTAAAGTTAAAAATGATTAACAGTCACCAAAAATATTATTAGGAACACCCGTTCAATATCTCCTTAATGCAATGATCTACTCAACCAATCAGATGGCAGTTGCTTCAATGCATTTAGGGGTGTGGTCCTGGTCAAGACAATCTCCTGAACTCCAAACTGAATGTCAGAATGGGAAAGAAAGGTGATTTAAGCAATTTTGAGCGTGGCATGGTTGTTGGTGCCAGACGGGCTGGTCTGAGCATTTCACAATCTGCTCAGTTACTGTGATTTTCACGCACAACCATTTCTAGGGTTTACAAAGAATGGTGTGAAAAGCATTTGTGAAGCCACAACACGCAAAACCTTGTGGCGGATGGGCTACAACAGCAGAAGACCCCTCCGCGTACCACTCATCTCCATTACAAATTGGAAAAAGAGGCTACAATTTGCAAGAGCACACCAAAATTGTACAGTTTAAGACTGGAAAAATGTTGCCTGGTCTAATGAGTCTCAATTTCTGTTGAGAGATTCAGATGGTAGAGTCAGAATTTGGCGTAAACAGAATGAGAACATGGATCCATCATGCCTTGTTACCACTGTGCAGGCTGGTGGTGGTGGTGTAATGGTTTGGGGGATGTTTTCTTGACACATTTTAGGCCCCTTAGTGCCAATTGGGCATCGTTTAAATGCCACGGCCTATCTGAGCATTGTTTCTGACCATGTCCATCCCTTTATGGCCACCATGTACCCATCCTCTGATGGCTACTTCCAGCAGGATAATGCACCCTGTCACAAAGCTCGAATCATTTCAAATTGGTTTCTTGAACGGGACAATGAGTTCACTGTATTAAATGGCCCCCACAGTCACCAGTTCTCAACCCAATAGAGCATCTTTGGGATGTGGTGGAATGGGAGCTTTGTGCCCTGGATGTGCATTCCACAAATCTCCATCAACTACAAGATGCTATCCTATCAATATGGGCCAACATTTCTAAAGAATGCTTTCAGCACCTTGTTGAATCAATGCCACGTAGAATTAAGGCAGTTCTGAAGGCGAAAGGGGGTCAAACAGTATTAGTATGGTGTTCCTAATAATCCTTTAGGTGAGTGTACATGTCCACAATACTATATTCATTTAGCTAACTTTCAGTTGTTCATGTTGCCTACATTATCAAACAAATAGCTACATTTTTAACCAGACCTACCTGAAGGTAGCAATTTAGAACAGTACAAATATCTGTTTCTCTAATGTTAAAAATGGCACTGTGAGATCCTGAGGCTCCACCTGCTGGTCTCCTGAGGCTTTGATGGTCAATGTCTCCAGCCTTTTTTGATGCCACCGTTCCTATCAAACCTCATTTATCTGGCGCGCCTCTGGTGTATAAGGCTCATTAGTGTAGCTATTTAATGTATGTTTTTTTCAGGGTAGGGTTGTGGGATATTGTTTTTCTGTATGCTGTTGTTCTGAACCTATGTGGCAGCTGTATATGTGACCTGCCACCTACATCTAGCCATTCAGAGGAAATGCGTACTTGTTAGTAGAGCCTAAAAACAAAACAAAAATGTTTTTAGTTTTTCTAAATAAACTTTTTTTTAATAAATGCCTTCTTGAATGTGTAAACTTCTAGTTTAGACAAAAATGTTTTTTAAATACGATAAAAAAGTACTTTACAGAGCCTAGTAATTGCCAAACGTCTGTTCTAATGCCAGATGTGGTGTGTTGACTTTCACTCTTGTTTCAGTATTCTGCCTGGAGAATGATAAGAGATTATTTACTCAAATTAACACATTTGAATTGTTGTAATATTGTGTATAATAGAGAAATAAACTTCAGTTTTTTCAGCATATGAATGTGAAAAACGTGATTTAAACCATTTGCCTAATGTTAGCATCTAAATTACAGTTAGAAATAAACTGCTCTTCTATGAGCATAAACTGAAACCAAAATTTAGTCTTTATGTCTTAAACAGCCTGAGATATGACATCTCAAAATGGGGTTATTATTTGATATAACACGCTGTTAGACAAAGAAGCCTTAGGTAAAAATTCTAACATTGCATACCTATTCAAATTTAAAACACTTGTCTCATGGAAGTACTGGTAAACTATAGAGGGGAAAAAAAATCTTCCTACACTATACAAAATGGTATCTGTGCTTATTACATGAATTTAGAAAACTTTAAAAAGTCCCATCGTTCCTCAAATCACAGTGATTGATATGCCATTTGAATGCTCTGAATATGTACTTTCATAAAATTATTTTAATAAAAGACTTTGGTGGCTGTAAGCTTGACATAGGTGGTGGGTCACTTATGCTATTCTAGTTACCCGATGCTCGACACCTGTCTTAATTCCCTCCACACTGCGGGGCTTCTTATTATTTTGAGCATTAATGTCGCCCACAGATTTGCCAGGTAGCTTTATTTATAGAAATGTTCACCTGGAAATAAATGGCCTCACAGAGCAACCTTCTTTTCGATTCTCTCCTATATACCAGCATGTTACACTAATTAATATACATGTCACAAAACTATATTTACTTAGCTAACTTTCAGTTCCCTGTTTGTATTGTTACTTGTTAAATAAGGATCAATCAGTTCAGTCTGTTGAATTATATGACATTCAGGTCAGCAGAGGCTCATATACCAGTAGACATTTATATACTAGCAGACAATCTTATATACAGTGACTTTTGAGTAACATATATTTTCATACCTTGTTGCACTGGTCCCCTGTGGAAATTAAACTTTACAAGGCAGGATTTTCCAAGTGTGACTATATAAATTATTATTGAGCAACAAACAATACATTTAATCAGAATGTGATATGCAGAATGTTTAGATAACGAAGGCCTTAAAAAAGGCATATCTTTAGTAAATTCAAGACAGGCCATTTCTAATTATATTAATTGTACAAATCAATAAGTCTGATGATGGCCTTATTGTGAGTCATGAATCCGTTTGACACAACAGTTGACAGTTAGTGTCATTCCCTGGACAAGGTTGTGAACGATCTTGAATGGGCGTGAATAAAAGAAACCTCAAATGGTGTGGGATTTTTTACTAATCTTTAAGGGGCGTTTTCTCAGTATCTCAATTCCAAGTGTCAAATTGGAACCATCATATCTTTCCAAATGTTCCTTCTTTTTCAGTGCATGATATACTATTTTAAAGCTTTGAATCTGTACTTGGGTGACAATAAACCCAAATATAGGTGATGGGTCACATATACAGTAGGACAAGATGTTTTTGTACACTACCGAATGTACAGAATTGCTGTCAACATTTACATTATCAATGAAGACAAGTGAGCCAGTTCCATTTGTAGCCATACAATCCCAACCATGACACTACATTTCTACTCATAAGGTGACACAACCTGCCAGAATCTGAAAGATGTGTACCATTCTTTAAAGAAAATAGCAAAACACATTTATTTTATATGTAATGGGATTTAAATTAAACTATCAGGCATCACAGAATAGCACAATCATTAAACAAAACATAGCACTAAATAAAATAATGAGATGCCCCCCATTCAAAAGTTCCAGTAGTGTTTAATTTTTGTAGGTCTTGAAACAGCCACACAAATATTTTTGCCGACAAGCCTGTATTTCTGCTGCAGTTGCTTGTGTGTTTTTCTTTGCATCCAGAGCAATTCTCATGGCAGTCGTGGCTGAAATCTTTGTGGGTCTACCTGACCGTGTCTTGGTATCAACAGAACACCTAATGTTCCCATTCTTTCAGAGTTTAAACAGTATTGATTGGCATTTTCAAATGTTTGTATCATTTTCCTGATTTATGAAGTTCAACTACCTTTTCTTTTGACAGTTCTTTTGCGTTCCGCATGGCTAAGTTAGTCTGTGTCGCCCTGGAGAAATATGCAAGGGTCTCTCAAGAGATCCATAACTCATTGAATATACAAAGTCACTAATTAAAATCAAAGTCAAAGGTGTAGAAACTTCAACTTCTAAAAGGCACATAGTTATGTGATAACAAATGGCTTCACTTGACCACTATCTCTAAATAAATTATATTTTCAGAAAATGGCCTGCTTGCAATTTCACTTTTTCTTCAAAAAGCAACTGGCACCAAATGCAAATGCAAAGCCTATCATGAAGACTAAACAATAAAAGCTCCCTTGTGCTTACTGAGATAATGCAAGCAAACACCTGCCTAATAGGAAACAGCAGTTAAACCAATTGTCCAAGTACTCTCCCCTAAAGTGGAGGAGGGACTATGTCTAAAATTCACTTTATTTTAATGTGATTCCTTAAAAATGAGTGATAATCTTTAACCTTAACTCAAAATAAAACAACCTGAACCAGCTTAACACAGCATTGCAAGCTTGTGCTCTGACAGATGGAAAATCCAGTAAAGTAGTATAGCATCCATAGACACAAAAAAGTCGTAATGACTGTCTAGCATCCTTGACAATGAACTTCCAGATTTAGCTGAAGGAAGCAAATGTATGAGTCCAAAAAACATATTGACAGAAGTTTTTTTCCCAGATAAAATTGGGTTCATTTTGTATGTTGTCCACTTATAAACACTGTTCTGCACATGACGTTTGTGGTAAATTACCTTTGAAAATGTAACAAAAGTTGCATACAGACAAAATTTGAGCAGTGGATTTACAAGGCCTGTTTAGTGGTTGAAGACTTCATTAGAAAAAGTATGCAGCATATTTGTGTTAACAGAACATGAAGTTAGAAGCATAGGTTTGTTAAATTTCCTGCAAAGTAAGAAAGAAGTTAAGTTAAAAGTAACATAACAAAACAATTTCAATCTCTTAAAATACATGGACATGCTCTCCTTGCCAAATGCAGTTCCCAGCCCTACCAGTAGTAGCACAATGCAGAGTGAATGGTACTTCTGACCTATGAAATACATTTTGGCAAAAGCCTGATTTTGATGAGTTGTCCATTATTTCCAAGGTAATGTACATAGTTTTTTCAACCTTTTATCTGAGGTGCATGAAATCAAGCTACAACCATGCCCCATTGTAAACTTTATATCAAGTATGTGGACACCCCATACAAATGGTGGGATAATGTTCTGGGTCTGTTCTTCAGGGTTTGTGCTAGGTCCGTTAGTTCCAGTGAAAAGTCATCTTAATGCTACAGGATACAAAATCATTTTAGACAATTGGGTGTTTCAGACTGTAGGAAAGGCCCTTTCCTGTTCCAGCATGACTGTGTCCCTGTGCACAATGCAGGGTCTATAAAGACATGGTTCTACGAGTTTGGAGTGGAGGAACTCTAGCGGCGTGGACATAGCCCTGACCTCAACCCCATTGAACACCTTTGGGATGCTAGGCTTCTAATCCAACATCAGTGCCTGACCTCACACATGCTGTTTTGGCTGAATGGGCAAACATTTCCCATGAAAAAGTCCAAGATCTTGTGGAAAGCCTTTCCACAAGAGTGGCAGCAACGAGCAGGGGCTATATGCTGGATGGTTGAATTGTCCTACAAGTTCATATGGGTGTGATGGTCAGGTCATGTACAGAAGGTCTGCTTTTATCCCTTCCAAAAAGTATATAGATGTACAGTATATTTTTATTTTTGTTGTTTTTTCAGTCATGACCTGTAGGACTTAATGCATTCATGGACGCAGAGGAAACCCTATTTCTGTTACTATACAGTACATAACAGGCTTTCTTTGACTTTGGCTCAGTTCATTAACAATATCCTGAGAAATAGATGATTTGTTTTGTTGGGAGTTAATAAAGTTTGGATTAGATAATCACGTAATTTTGCATTATTCAGACAAACACCCTTCTCATAATTTCATCCCTTTTGCAATGCACTCAGTTTCAGCCTTTAGACTGTCTGCCCTTTCTCTATCTTTAGCCAGGTTCTGACTTCTGGTTAAAAGGAGTACACTGGTCTCATGATCGTCCATTTTTCAGATCAGTTTGCTATTTCAGCCTCTCAAGATAAAAAGGTGTGCAGTTCCCTCCAAAAAAGACCTGATGCACAAATGAACCTCCTTTTGATTGGGATTGTTATTGGTGGTTTTATGTCTGAAACAAGGTGAGGTCGCATTTTACAATGCAGTGTGTTTTTGGACAAGCTCTGGCAATTTCAATTTGTGGTTTAGAAGGCATGTTTAAAACTTCTCCATGTCCCTGACTGTCACTTTCACTAGGAATTTGAAGGATGTTATTTAGTGGGTGTTTTTACAAAAGGCCAAATCATTTCTATCGTTACTGTTTATGTCTCTGGCCCAGTCCATTGTTCCTTGTGTTTATTTAGCATGATAGGCAGTGATAATTACTTTAGAAATAAAATTAAAAAAAATTGTAAAATAACCAACAGATGAAGCAATACTAATAATTAGACAGGTTTCAAGAAAGATAATTTTGGGTGAAAGGTGAATGAAAAATCTCACTTGGAACGATGTAAGCGCCCGCCTCAAAGGAAATGAGTGTAACCCACGGTTAGAGCCTAATCTATAATGGTCAATTTAACTGACAAGGAATGTTATGCTTGGTACAAAGAATGTTCTGGTAGGCGCCTTTCTCCTTTCCGTTCCATTTGACATGGCTGTGTCTGCACTTACAAAAAGCCCCACTGATAAAGTATGACATAGTACCCATGACTCTCAACTTCCCCCTAATTGGGATATCAATAATTAACTGACCAATAAAATCTCTGAATAAGTAATGTTGTTAGCTTTCCTTAGTTCCAATAGCCGTCTAGACCTATGTTCAAATATTTGTTTGTTCACCCCAGTACAAAACAATATTGTTTGGGTTTTCTTAGTGTGCGATATAAGACGTTTTAATTTACATTTTTAGATTTGGGATGTGGGTTTAATTGCAGTATATTTTTTTAAAGATTGTCAACCTTCTGCCCTGAAACGAGAAACTTTTAAACTTGTGAGACTGTAAGTATCTTTTATAAACTCAATCAGAATTTTCTCTTTATGTGTACCCTTTGGCTTATTTTATTCCCATATTATTTTGTATCAGCATTCTTGTGCAGAGGCTTGTCGACTTTTGTTCGTTAATGCTTTATTTACTGCGTACCTGTTCTCCACTCTAAACATACTATTTAGCAACCCAAGAGAGCTTGGATTCATTTGATCTGATTTTGCAATGCTATAGTAACTTTTCACTACTCTACATTTCCCTCAAACTAATTTATCGGGTGCATAATATTATTAGGTAAAGCTGATTTTTTTAATAAAGTCAGAATTTGCATGATGAAGTTTGTTTTTCTTTTGCCTCTCTCAGGGTTTGTCTGATGTACATGTTCCAGACTCAATTGTTCCACAGTGTCATTCACTGTGTTTTCAACATCTGCTATTAGTCCTACACTGTAACTAGCAACATTAGGGACAAGCATGCCTTTTTGCTGCTTCACGTCTCATTACTTTTTCTCCTTTTTTCTTCTCTATTTATTTATGCTGTCATTTATACAGTATCAGAATGTGGACAATTTAAAAGAAAACATTTTGCATATTTTTTACTTGCATGAATACATGTACACTTATATTTTATATACATATAATATATATAGTATTGAAAGCATAATTTGCACTATTGTTGTTACAGTAACTCCTGAAATGCAGTTATTTAATTGTTTGGTTTAAACATTAGGGCTTGCAATTATATTTTTATTGTGTGAAAGCTGTCTTTATTTGCAAAATAAAATCAATTTCATTGTGAATGTTTTATATTTGTAATCATTATACTTAAAAACAAATAGTTTAAATTGGTTTAGTTTGATTCTACATATTAATGACATTAACAAACTTTTTGTTTTTGGTATTACACTTAAAACATTTCTCAAATGTCCAAAATGACTATGAGAATATTATATAAATCACATCTATATATCTTTCAGTATAGCTATACTACTGTCGTGTGTATATGAATGTCTTGGTCATGAGGGCAACCATTTCTATGCAGATTCTATACAATACACTGTACACTGTTAATTTAATGTTAATTAAAATTAAATTAATTACAATGCAGATTTGGTCTTTAACATTAAAGAACACATGACAATGCAAATAAGACATGCACAAAGATGTAGCATTTAAAGTCTGGGACTGAATATTTGAGCTTTTCTTAAATTAAATATCCCCCGTGTTGGGCCAGATTTTTATCTTGCAGGACTCACAAGCCAATTTAATGAGGCCGGCACTCTGTGGAGCATCTCCTCTTCTTTTGAGTAATGACAAGAGACCCGGAAAACAGCCTTTTCACTTTAGGGATTTGGGGTTTTCTGATGTCATTTATTTTTTCTTCTCCATTGAGCCGTTTTGTTTTTAAACAGGCCCTAATTGAAGTTCATAATGATTGACAATAATGGAGTGTTTGAACTTAGTAATGATTAATACCTGTACGCCGACTCATTGAGAGTTTCTTTTATTCCCACACTGGTAGGGATTGATGGGCAGGATAATCCATTTCTTTGGTGGCTAAAACGTTCATGCTTGTCAGAGTTTATCCAGCTTCAATCATTTCTTAAATCATCACTCTCTCTGGTACGTATGTCTGGGAATGTCTTTACAATAAATTAGCCTTATGTTTCTTACTGTTCAGTGAAACATGAACTTTCTAACAATGTTCCCCCACACAATTTTTAACACAGTTTCCGTCTGACAATGTCATCCCTTCATAGCTGATTCCAAATGTCAAGTACTTTATCTCCTGCTGCCATGGTGACAGCCCCAATTAGTCTATTCATGCTTCATTACCGGGCCCATTTTTAATCAAAATTAAAAGTGCTGAGGAGCAAAAAAAACACACACAAATGTACGCTGACGTACATTTCAAAGTGCCACCCCATGCTGTTCCCTAAACCTTCTGTAGCCAAACCTTCTGACTTGGCATAGCCATTAGCATGACTTACCTGAACGGTCAGCACCCCCCACCCAAATTAATATATTTCCACAGTGTTTCATTTCATCATGGATCATTGCTGAGAGGTCACTAACAGTTTGGCAGGAATTCTGAGGTTAAGGCACTCGAAGTGCCTTATACTCTTTTCCTGCCTTGGTTTCTGACGAGAAACAAAAAGCATCAGAGTTTAAAAGACCAGAAAGCGGAAGATGGGGTGTTAAGAGGGTATGTGTTTGTCATGGGTTTATTTAAAGCAGAGAGGGGACTCAAAAATGGAGAGAAAGGGTGAGTACAAAGGGGAGATGGCACTCGAGCGTAGCTGTGACCTCGTTCAAACACCAACAAGGGATCGGTGTCACTGTGTCATACTGCTGGCTTCATCAGGGGAGTGGATACAGGGGTTATCTTGGGTTGTCCATTTTCATTAACCACACACACACACACACACACTACTGCTCTAAAGTTAGATTTGAATCAGCATTTCCTAGGATCTTATAAGCAAGCAGAAACAGTAACAGTAAATAGGCTGTCATTGCATGTTTTTTTATTCAAACATAGTTAACAATGACAATTTTTTTGAGAAAAGCCAACACATATGTGGTTTAAAGCCACTGTGTTTCTGGCCACTCATAATTAACTAGTTATCTTTAGGTATTTGTATTAGGAGTTAAGAGGTTCATATTTGTATGAAGTCTACGCTTGTTTCTCTGGTCGCTGTTTTCTTGTTGATGGTTTGTAATCTTTATGGGTTCCAAAAGCATTTCCCCATTTTACTTTTACTAGTTCAAAAGAACAAACATTGAAAAGAACTATCTCTTTATTAAGTGCTGTAACATAGCATGTTGATTGGGTTTGTCATTTCCTGCATGAATGGAAAATCAAATACCATACGAGGAGGTTAATCATAATGACAGCCTTAATTCTTTAAATGAAAACATTTGAGAGATTGTTACGGCATTCCAGGCAAAGTACTTTAGTTCGTTAAATGAAAACATTTTACAGATTGTTCTGAGGTGGCATTCTAATTAACAAGGCAGCCACAAGTCCTTATCAACTTTCAAGGTTGATAAAACATAACATTTCATTTGTCCTTTTTTTATTTTTTTACTTCTTGAACACTAAATAAAGTTAGATGATTTTCAAATTAATTTAATTTATCCTAAATTTAATTGAATAATGCAAAATAATTCACCCAAGCTTATCCCGTACTGTGAATATGTTGCTGTACGTTTCTTTTGGTTTGATATTAAAATATTATCTAACAATCCTGAGATAGTTTTGAGACATAAATAGAGAAGTAGTTTTCCAAGAGTTTGGATCCCTAGCTGATGTATGTGCTTTGTTAGAACTCTCTCAAATGTCCTCGCATGTGGCATTGGGTGGACATTTTTGTGCAGCCCATCACCAATAATGGCCGTCCACACGTGTGCACTCAACTGAAGAAGAATGTGTACATTCACCGTTGTCTACACAACTCAGTCGATCACTGCAAATCGAATCTCTCCCTCTTCCCACACACATCAGCCATTCAGGTTGAGGTTTCGCTTCAAATTGAATTGGAATGAAAATTGCTTGTAAATAACTTGTAGGAATGTCATTACTGTGAGCGAGGCCACTCGTTCCAGCATCCATAGTCTCTCTAAACAGAGACACTGAAATGACCTACACTTAGTTAATGAATGAACAAACAAACAAACAAGTTAATGAACGAAGAACGTCCAGGTGAGCTTTGACAAAAACAAAAAGTAGTTTCTCTGTTCTTTTAATAATTTTTTTTACTCTTATTTTTAGTATTCAGGTATATGCCTCATTTTCAGCAATTAATAAATTGCTTTTTACTGTCATACTTAGGAAGAAACTAATATATTTCTCAATTTGCCATCTCTGGGATTTCGTCCCTGTTTAGATCTCACCTAGGCTACCAGTTTTTTATGAAAGCAGATGAAGCACCAATATGTCATTGGTGGAAATACGGTCCTCTCTGTAGTTCTAGAAAGTGCACGTGGCTATCTTTTTTTGCTCCCTGAGAGATGTTGAGAAATTGGCTTAATTTAATTATTTATTGAATAATCAATGTTATTATCAAATTAAGAATTTATATTTGACCTGCATCGTTATAAGCTTGCCAAAATGTATTTCCGTATTTTTGAGAGGAAAGCTATGTGATAAGTTGCTATTCACTCCCCTTTGTTCAGGCAAACCCACTGGCCCGTTCTTGTGGACATTAAAAACATTTTAAGCTCAGTTTTACGAACCAGCTCTGTGTTGTCATCAATAATAGCTGATCCCTGGCCATGACCCCACTCTGAGGTTGTGTCAGTGGGATATGCACAAAACATTTCCCATACAAAAATTTTCACTTTTACAACATTTGTAAATATTTATTTTCTTCATAGCTTTTTGCATCCTCACACTATTTTAACAATTCTGTCGTATTTACTGCTGAAGTAGTTGTAGAGTTCATCAAGAGGATGTACATGTAGCCTGTATTTCGGAAGCAGGGTTCAGTCTACTCAAACTAGTTGTGTTTTAACCATTAATTCGTTGCACATTTGTGATGTCATCTTACTTGTTATGGTACCACATGGGATCCTGTGTTGTTGAAAAGGAAACACATTTGACTGATGGTCAGCCAATTATCATGCAGTATCAAGATGTCACATGATTCTATAGACAGCACATGATTGGCATTTGACAGAGTTCTATCTCTGGGCAGACACTGTGTGGTAACTAGAGTCTGACAGTGATCAAAGTTAGTTTGCGTTGCCCATTCTTCCTCCTTGGACACTGTTTATCATGACATGGATAAGGAGATTGATGTGCTGTCTTTCTGTCTTGCATGTGTTTGACGTGCTGCCTAAATGATCTGTCTATTTGGTTGTGTGTGTGTTGCACAACAAGTACATAAAAACAAGTGGATCCCAACTTTTCACTGTCAAATTTAGTTGAGGACAACTGTTCACAAAGGCTCAGAGTTGTCTCAGAACTTAATGTTTTGAAGCAAATTCACATTTGTGAACGTCAGTAAATTTTATAATTACAAGCCTGTTACTATTATACAAATTGTACTGTCAAAAAGTATGTGGAATTGTGTATAATAATACTTTCAACTATTTTGTAGGAAAGTTTTGCTTTAAAAAAATAAATTCTAACATGCCATTATTAGTGGACCGCATACAGTAGTCCATGTTGAAAATAAAGACATGCACAAGTTGGACTGTGGAAAAGAACATTGAAATCAATCATTTTTAAACAGCTTCATTTCGGCCTGACTCCAGGGATAATATAGCAATGAAATTGGATGTCCTAAACCACATTTTTCACAAGTGTGTCATCCTGAGACCAAGGTCTCTTTTGACAATGAGCCCTAAATAACAAAAATGAACAAATCAAATTGAATAGAAAATATAGTATAAAGAATACAAGCATGCAAAGCAATATAATAGCTAACATTTCGGGGCAATGAGTTGGTCAAACACAAACCCAAATCAAACCGCACAAATACACCTTCACATACAAGAATACCATTCTGTCATGTAAAAAAGAATAAAAGACTGCTAAAAGATGCACCTCTGCACTTGGTAACTTATTCCACTTCAACAAAACATTTAATTTACTGTAGGAGGTTTTTCAAATGTGTCAAGTTTGAAATCTGAAATAAAGAAATGCTCATTTAATATTGTGTCAAGCCTATCCATTCTTCTGTGTGATGTCCTGTGGGCCTCGTGGAGGCTGGGTCATTACAGGTGCCAATGGAAATGATCATTACCCTGATAACCCTTGATTATGCAAATAATCAGCACAAGGAATTGGGTTAATTTGGGATTTAGTAAGTAAAGAAACTAGCCTAGAGGGAACTTGCATCTCAACATGTATTTTGTTATCTACAATTCTTATTTACATTATGGAAAAAATTGCAATCTGTCAGTCAACGGTATGCATTCAAAACTTTTGAAATGTATTTTTATTCAACAGTTCAAAAACACAGTTTCAAAAACAAATGTCTCCCGCTACAAAGACAAACCAAATCCAACAGCAGGATAACACATTTTTTTTCGATAATTCAAAGGAAGAAGCAGACAAAAGCAAATGAATAAAGGCATTTGTGCAGCTCAAGACCTGATGACCCATTAAAACTGGAAAGACTGCACAATACATCCCCATAGGTCATAGTTATTGATGTAATTTTTTTATTAATCTTAGCTTCTTATTTTCATAGTACTTAAAAGTATGCCATATCTCCAGACTCAACTAAATTGATAGAATTGTAGATTTCTCAAACCAATTTTCATTGTTGCTTTAAAAAAAACATCCCATTACAATTTTATCACAAAATGTCAACAATATAAATACATGTTACAGAAAGATTTGGTGAAACGTGGCCATCAAGGTCTAAAAAATTATTGTCTGTTTAGGAGGAAACTCACTTTTAAAAATGTGGAAACCTATACTATAAAGCACATGGGAGGAAATAACATAATAAACCGCAGCACTAAAAAGAAAATATATACATGAATTTATTTTATGAAATTGAGCAACTTTAATGATTTTTTTCTTTGACTGCTTTCTTCAATGTCTTAGTTGTATCATGTAGGCTACACAACAAACAAGAAAGATTACACAACAATAATACCTAATTTACAGATCTTTCCATGTGTGGGAAACATCTATGTGTTATGACATAAAAACAGGGCAAATCTTGGGAAAAGTTAATGCCATCGAATTCCATTAAACTGCAAAACCTGAAGTCATAGATTGTGAGTTGAAATCCATTGAGAGATCACTTTGTTTATATAATTCTCAAATCTTAACACTTATTTCCTCACCTTAATCTTTAACCAGTTTCAATGAATACCAAACGCTTAACCTAACGATCTTTGCCCCAAACTCTGCACTTATCCTTAAACAGAGGTCATCTCACCTTCTTTCAGGGAGGATTAACATGCATAATTATCTGTTTAGTCCTGAGAGTGGAGGCCATTTTAGATACTGTAATAACATGACCTCAGGGGATTTTGTGGTAAAGCCTTTCAGATTCTATGTTGCTCATTAGTGTCCAAGCTTTAAATGAATTTCGCATGATGTTGCATGATGTCGAGCATGCGCCAAAGACTACTTGCACACTTGCGTCGATGCCAATTAAGTCTTCAGAAAACCAAAGGAGCGCTCAACCTACATTACCATGCTTGGTTTTAACAAAACAATTTTTCAAACAATGTTTAATATACCTTTATACTGTACATGTTAGTGAAGAAAAATGCAGAATGATCTGTTTATGCCATTGTTCATTGAAACTGACGTGAAAACCCTGGACCGTACCCTCCATCCAGGCAGCGACATACTGTATGTGCACATCTGAAATGTGGGTGAGGGAGATGTCAGGGGAAAGATTTACAAAACATTGCTAAATGAAGATGTGTCTGGGGTGGAGAGCCGTGTGAATGCAGATAAATGTGCTCATTAGTGGTCCTAACTTGAAAGCACACACACACGCACACGCGCACACAAAACTCTTGTCAATGTTTTTGTCCCTGCAAACTATCCAACCAACTGCATCCCCTGCAACTTCTGTACCAGGCTGTACGCCCCACAGTGTTCCTACCAGTGCCCGCTGTGCCATGATAGGCTCCTTGTAGGGAAACAAGCTGAGTCTTTGCCTGTAGGCTGGTAGGTGGCTTTACCCACATTGTATTTCTTTGTGTGTTGACAGATGCTTTTTTGTGTGTAATTGGAGTTTGATTCTTGAGGTCTTTATTTCCATAACTTTCAATGGATATGATTTCATGACCTCAATCAACAGTGCCTCAAGGACCCTCCTCTACGGCTCTCAGTTAGTGTACTCGTGAATGCTGATCAAAGTAGAGGGCGTATTCCAGTATTATTCAACATGAGTTGGACGTTATCACAGTGGATTCATTCCGTCTTAAGGAAACATTTGTCTTCTGAAATCTCACATGAGACAGAGAAAAGGGGCCCATTGATCGAGTCGGTCCATCGGCGCTACGTTGGTCACATGAGAAAGGCCAGTGATATTAGAGGGGATATGACAGGTCACTGGGGTATCTATAGGGGTGAAGGGCATTCTGGGAACTTGTGTTCTGTAAATCTATCTTGTATCCTGTTCTCTGTACAGCATCTTTTATAAGCAGGGTTTCTGCCGACAGCTTGATTTGCATTCTTCTGCTAGCTGTTAGTCACATTCCTCACAAGAAATCCAACTGTGATGATTGCTGTGGAGTCTAGACTTTCGGTTTTGATTGCTGTCCAGATCTGGAGTGGGCCAAAAATAACACTCTAGACCACTGTTGAACATCTAAAACCAGATAGAAGGTACAGTTTGTAAAAAATTCTAATGTGCCTATATATTTTCAAATAACAGAGCTTTTTCTTGCCAGCAATGTGCATTTGACAAATAAATCATTCTGGACTAAAGAAAATCCATGCGGCCCTTCTTGGAATTTCTGAAATCCCTACGTGGCGCTCGAGACTGAATTATTGGCAACCCCTGGCATAGACGTAAGTCGTGTGTAGAAAACATAGGCGAGCCATCTGCCAGGTTTGTTTGGGCGCACGAGGCACCAGCAGAGACAGTGTTCTCTATACTTCACCTCTACTCATCCCTCGTTCCCTGCCTTCTTCCTACCTGTGGGCGGCTTCACATTCACTTTGTTTCAAAGAGAAACCCCCACTGTGTCCTTGAAGTAGAAGGCTCATATTATTTCAGTAGGAAAATCCATATAGTTATCTCTGTTCTGTCTCTCTTTGGTCATTTTCTTACTCTCTCACGTCTCTCTCTCTCTTTCACTCTCTCTATCTCTCTCCCTCATATTCACTTATCATCACAGTTTAAGAATGAAAACCCCAAAGATAAGCTTGAGCCAATATTACAAAAAATAAGTCATACCATATTCTGACAGTCATTACTTCAAAGATATGTTCACAACAAAACTCCAAGGGGAACAGCGCCGGTATCTCAAACCTTTCCAACGTTTGAAATTGTTTCGAACCGGAGCCTTCTTAGGCTACTCCCTGGTACTACGATGAATGCAATGAATAAATGCGTTCACCCAGTCAAGCAGTCGCCACAAAGGACGTGTACATAATGCATGTGGCTCATGGCTGTGTGTGAGCTTGACCATCTTAAGAGCTCCAGGGAGCGATAACAACTGGGCGCGGTGTTTACAGGGCCAGAGACGCTACTGCCTGCAAGTGTTGTGTAAAAAGGGCAAAAATCTGCCTCCCCTGGACTTGATCATACCTTCGCCTCTGATGACGTTTTAGAGTGAGTCTGACAGGAGGAGGAAGGGGTGTGGCTGGGGCTCGGTTTCGGGCCGCTCGCTCCCAACGAGCTCACAGTGAACTACAGTACATGGCGGGCACACACAAAACTCTTCCCCTAATATCCACTTAAATATGGGACTCACTGTTCCTGTCACTTTTCTCGTTGTCTTCTCCTCACCGGAGGAGAGAGCAGGAGGAAACAGAAATCTCACTGTTTTTGTTCTGCTCCTCCGACTCCCCGTGTCAGCGCTGTGGGAGACGGAAATATTTAACACATCAGGGATACCCGCCTCGTTTCCACGGCTGTCCTTATGCGACCCGACTGACAGGACGTTGACAGTCGTCCCCTTCTAGACCAAATGTGACACAGTCGTCGTTGGAGTTCCTAAGACATCCTACAGCGTGTGGCGCGGTGATACGGACCCACACTCTTCAGGAAGATTACAGCGATGGTTAGAAGGTGTCAGGGGATTGGGCCGAGTAGCTCCTGAAAGATGGGAGTGCGTGTGGGCGTTTTGACTGAGAGGGCTCTGTCTGATATCTGGCGTCAGCTCTGACCATAGCCCCCCTCCACCCCAAGCCCCCCGGTGACATCGCCTCACTCAAGCACATTCCCTCTCAGGAGGGCTGTTAAAAACGTTTTTCTCTCCGAGCAAATGCCTCTTCTTTCTCCCTTGCTTTACTAGACGTAATGTCTTTACTAATAGGAGACAGGCTTAATTGGCCAGTGGAAGTTTGGGAGACTGTGGGGAGAGGGCGGAGGTGGGGAGAACGTACTTAAAATGTTGTAATGGATCGGATGAGACGCCGGATAAAACACAGCTTTTCCCCCCTTCCATTTTGAGTCTGGAGTTGCTTGCTTTTTGTGATGTCTGAGATTATTTTCATTTTCTGAGTAAGCTTCATACGTGTTTGAATGGATAAGTCAATAATTCCAACTAAACATTTATGGTAGTCTGCATACCCTTGAAGGCTGCTCTTTTCTATTGATGCTCATGTATTAATTCCTGTGTAGTAGAATTAATACTTCACTATTTAGTTTTCAATAGGCCCAATGAGCTAAGGTAGCTATTACTGAAAGCATTGTAATAACTTTGAAAAAGATTCACAGTTCACAAACAGAAAAGAAAACTTAATCAAAAGTTTAGTTTTCCCTGCCCTCGACTGAACAAAGGCCACTCACACCACAACACGCTGCCTCCTTTACCGATTAGGAAATGGCGTTGGGAATACTTCCATTGAAAATTCACAGCTAAATGAATTGGCTGCAAACCACACTCGCAACGGCACCCAGGGCGTCTAAATAAGCCTGATTGAACACTTCACTAAGTGAGATGACTGCTTTACAGATCAATTTACACATCACACGGGCATATTGATCTAGCCCTATGTTTCCTATTTCCTCTGATGGAGTGATAGAGAACGCTTCAATTAACGGTCACTGATCAACAGGGAGCACTATAAGTTTTTTTTTGTTAATATTTATCATATTTATAGTATTTAATTTAGGGTTAATAATTCCATGTCACTTGTTTCTTTGATTCTTCTGAATGTGATGCTAACATTAAAAACAAGAAGTTTGGATAGAAATGAAGAATGAACATTGCAGTAACAAATGTATTCAATCGGTATTCCAAAAAAATATCTTTGTTTTGTACATGTTTTCATACTGTCATTGAAAGTAGGAGTTGATCCGTTATTAAGTAGGAATAAGTAGGGCTATTTGAGTCAAAACAAGAAACAAACAAACAATAAAGATAAAAAGAACGACAACAAAAAACACTTCTGTTATTCTAAAACTTTTACCCCCACATATTAAGCCTCATTCAAATGTTTTAATTGCTTGGAAATATATTTCATGTAGAGTAGAGAATAGGAACTTTTTTTCAGTTCCAAGTTGGCATCTACATTTGCCTAAAACTATTCTGCAGTTCCACTTTAATACAATTCTGCTGAATGTGAAGGCCATGTGTCTAGTTTAGATTCATGTTCTGTGTTCTTCTGTGAAGACCTTTAAAGGTATTATTGTGTCACAAAGTTTGATTCTTTTTGTTTTGAATGTAGACAGCCTCACAACAAATTGACTGGTTTCAAACTCATCAAGCTTGGTTAAACAATAAATCTAATGATCTTATTTATTACATCTATCATGTCAAAAACCATTAAAACCAACTGAAGAGAGCGCAAAAAAAGACCTCACATACAGACACACACACACACCCCCCACACACACATGCACTCAGCATCGTGTTTTAAGATCCTGACACCTGGTCCTAAGCTCGTTCCGCCTGGTCGGCCCTGGTCGGGAGGAAAACTTGAAATATAAAGAACATGACACAACAATCAGCCTTCGGATGAGAGGGGAACGATAGACCTGGCAATTATGGAGAAATAAAGTAAGGCAGAACAAAAAGAAGCGTGCTAGATGTGTAATAATATGCAGTCAGCTTCAACAGGTCTGCTCGATCTCAACAGGGAGCATCACAAATGAGCCCTGTTCTTTTTATCCGGCACTACTTTTGACCAGAACCCTATTGACGCTGTTAGCCTTGGCCAAAATGAGTGTACTTTATAGGGAGTAGGGGGATGTTTGTGTCCTCCTCGTCCTGGCTCTGCTGTTGAAGCTTTTATAATGAGAGTACTGTACCAGCGGTTTGCTATTAGACTACTTTTAAAGATACATGCTGTCTGACCTGCCGCTGCTCCTGCTAAGCATGTTCAAAAAGTTTTAGAAGAGAAGATGTCAATGAGCGTCACACTACAAGGCCTGCTATGACAAGATAGGTGAACCCCGCTGTGACAAACTAGGCTTCTGCTGTTAACCACGCAACTTCAAGAGCAACTTGCGGGTTGGACACCTCAATATAGAATAGTGTACAGTAATGAAAAACAACTAGGTTGGAGAAATAGATAACTGCCAATAACGATATTTAGAGATACAATTAATTAACAATAAAATCTGCATCTATAAATCACAGATCGGAAGTGACGTAACGCGATGTAGTCTGTAAAATTCATGCTCAAATTACGGATGAAAACTAAAGTGAAACAAAACTCCTACGATTACGGCTACTGCAAAACTTTCTCTAAATCTCACACTCTTTCTCACCACTGCTCTAACTACATCACAAACGCAATGAGAGAGCAAATCGCAGCTCGTGTTTGCCTCTGCCTACGTCATATCACGCGTTGCTAGATGGGCGGAGCCTGGCTTATTATGGGCACATTTTCATCAAAATCCTGCTTTATGTTTTGTGTAACATAGAAATTCTTACATATGTGTTTTTAAAGACCCTTTCCAAAAACATGAACTATTAATTCAGATATCAATTTAACCTGCAAGTTGCTCTTTCATGTTTTATTACAATTTATTGTGTCGTAGTGCCAATGGCTTTGAAATGCACAACGTGTTAATTGATTTCCTTTTCGTGCACTGTATTGCTGCCGTGCTATTTGACCAGTATAGCTAGTGCCTTCGTTTTCATCCTTTTCTAAATGACGACTCAGATCTTTGCCTTTAAAATGTTACAGTGCACTATCGGCTTGCTCAAGCCGCAAATAAATGTTTGCAAAGCGAGAGATGTGTGGCATTGCTACCTCACGCTGGCGTCACAACACCACTAAGAACGAAATACTCTCGCTTTGTCTCGCGTCTCAGAAAACCCTTGAACCAGGAAGACAAAAAACTGATTTGATTATAAATCGGCTTTTACCGCCATTTTGGGTCCGTCTTGTGGGGTTAGAAAGCAGTCAGTGGCCCTTAAACACCCCCCTTATACACGGACCTGGAATGTGAATTGAAGTGTACTGTGAATATATGGACAATAGGTGTCAGATGGCTCAGTGGTTAAGGAGTCAGACTTGTAGTCGGAAGGTTGCCAGTTTTATTCCCAAATGTCGTTATGTCCTTGAGCAAGGCACTTTGATTGTGGCATTCTTATGGTGTAAAAGCATATTTGTTTACCAACTGATTAAATCTTATCTCATGCCTAAAAAATGTAGGCTAGCTGGTTCTGTTACACTAAGCTGCTTCTGTTATTTCAGTTCTATAGTATATGGAGAATTGTCCAGAGAATTACTTATTTTTTGCACTGCACAAAGCTTTT
Organism: Umbra pygmaea; assembly: GCA_016801145.1. Classification (NCBI taxonomy): domain Eukaryota; kingdom Metazoa; phylum Chordata; class Actinopteri; order Esociformes; family Umbridae; genus Umbra; species Umbra pygmaea. The sequence continues at coordinate 54,094 of JACXGM010001126.1, forward strand.
TACCATACTTCGACTGTATTGAACAATGCATACTTAACACTGCTTTACTCTAATGTGTCCTGGGACCTTGTAAAACGTAGGAGCATTTGATTGAGTCGACCCTGATGTATAGGATGTGTCTTGCATACATCCAGGACAATTCCATTTGTTCCACTCACCCATCCCCAGCTAACCTGTCCTTAAAAAATGAAATATGTTGACCTAGGCCAAGATTCTGGATGATGTGAAGTGCTGGCAGGGAGTTATTTGAGTATGTTTCTCGATTTAGCATCCGGAATCCATGGTGTTGCCGAGCACGTTTTCCCACCCCATATTCACAGCACTCTGCAACATTCATGATGAACCTGACCTGTGTTTGAACTCCTTGTGCAACCTGGCTTCCCAAGGCTCCCAAAAAAGCAGGCAGCTGGGTGCCCACGACAGCCTGAGCAGCCCGTTTACAAAGTGCTTACGCTGTGTCATGTTGCAATCAACCTGTGAAAAATACAGACATACACCTAAATAATTAATTAGGAGACAGACCGACGTCTGACATTGGATTTAATATTTATTGAGCAGTCGGTCGGGTCCAAGGTGGGTATTGGGTTGGGACTATTCGTAGGAGGCTAACACTTGATTTACAGTAGATAAAGGAAGGTTTTTTAATGAACTGTGGGTTCACCTTGGTACCACATTTAATTTGATGAGATGAAAAGTTGTCTGTGATGTTGAAAATATTGATATAGTAATATATCGTCAGATTATACATTTATATTTATATATAGTATAGTGTCATTTTTTAAATATTATTTTTTGCATCCAGTTAGCTGTATCTGCAAGAGACGCAACCATTTATCGATTAAAACACATTCTTCATCTTTTTAAATATGGAAACGGTTTATTTTCTTCATATTTTATAAATGTTATGACTGGTCAAATGTTGTGCTATGTCTCTCGTCTCTTTGCAGCAGAAATTATGGTGAAAAATGTTTAGCAAACAATTCAAAGTAGTGATGGGCATTTGAGGCTTCATTACTGTTCTTCAAGCAGCAGGATCAGGCTGTCAACACAAACACAAATATAAACAGTCACTGATATTTGAGACATTTAAATGCATTTAAAAAATGTAATGATGACCACTCAAGACTTAATTTCCTTTCTTCTAGCAGCAATATATTGTGCTGGCAGCAGTTAGATTTATTATTTCCAAACAAACGTCATTGTTGAAAAACGTGTCAAATTTCAGTGACTGCTTTTATTTTGCAAAGTAAATTCAGAGTTTGTGTTGACAGCTTGATCCTTTTGCTTGAAGAACAGTAATGAAACCTCGAATGCCCATCACTAATTCACAGCATCAAATACCAATACATATTTAATTGTCCCTGGCAATTCCCAGCCCCCGTTAGCAATGTGTTTTTATTTAATAACTGAAATATAGCGGCCCATTACCAGTGAAGTCATTGATTTCATAGTGATAACTATCCACCCACTGTCGCTGTTTATCTGTAATTCATCATAGCCTTGAAGCTCTGAGTGGTTGTAAGTCAAAATGCCAAGAAAAGAACAGCGCATAAATACAAAAGCCTGACTATATTTTGATAACCCTTGTCAAGTGTGAGAACAAAGCATTTTTCTCTGTTGTAGTGCCTTCTAATATCATTCCAAACCTTCATTTGGCTTAGTGTTGGCTGACAATGAATTTTCAGGATTTAAAGGAGATGGAATGTTCTGGGACCTCACCCTATGTCACCTTACATCACCAAACACCTCCTCATCTGTTCCTCATTTTGAGAAAACAGAACTTTGATAAAGCAAGGATATAATAGGTGTTTCAGACTGATGATAATATGCTGTACCAGATGTACACGCAACGAATCAATTACGCTGTTATCGTGAAAGTTTACAATATAAAGAAAGACATTTCTTGTAGAAACCAGGAGTGAGCTGCTACTCAATACACTTCTTCCACATTTATTATGTAACTCAGCTGCAAAGACTTATGTTATGCAGTGTTTGTGACAATGTTAAAGCAGTTCTGGTAAGACAATGAAGGTCTTGTCTAGAAAATGAAGCTCATGATTACGAAATCCCGCCTTTCATTGAGCAAAATGGTTGACGCTGGGTATTAAAATACAAACAAAAGGCAGCAGGTTTAACATGCTACTGTATGTTACATACTATATATGGCTTTTGCAATTCTCCATAATGCAGTGTGAGAAAGGCATCTTTTTGTTGAGAAACTTTGATGCAACAGTAGAAAAAATGCCCTAATGGGTATTTTATTGAATGTCTGAAACATATCTACAGAGTAGGCGTTCTGTTGTTTCTGATTCCCTCACTGTAATTATCGGGGCGTAATATTTCAGATCAAATATGTCCATTTGCTGTTCTAATCCCACATGATCACAGGGGCTTTGACTCACGTCAAACACACCCGATCCTTATAATTACAGTTTTGACTATTTGACAAGAATATCACAATGGTGCTGTTATTTGACGATAGGAAAAAGAGTCAGGGTAAACAAATGCAAGCACATAATTAGCTGGGGGGATACATGGTGTTCTACTTTGCACATTTTCAGATTTTTCGCCAACATTTTCTGCTCATAGCATTCTCTCATAAACCACTTGTTATTTAGTACCGTAGTTCTGTGTCGGGTAATGAAAACAAACAATGGAGGTACAAAGAAATGAAATGGGTACATATTGAAGCTTCGATTGGACTCGAATGAAACTGAACCTGTTACCATTAATGCTATTACTTATTATTGGATTGTGTGTCTTGATGAGCAATTAGGGTATTTGTTCTCTTCCATGTAGTAAGGCGTATAATTGGCCGATTAAGACTGCCTCTTCCATGTGATCAATATTAACATGGTGGGGTCCATTTATGCGCTTTGTTCTGCCATGCCCTAAATCATCGACAGTCTTAACGGAAAGTGGGCGTGGATTCTTTCCCACATCCCGCCTCTTTTTAAATGAACCCAATAACATTGTAAAGTACTGTGTAAAATTGGATCAGAAAATGTATTTTTATTCCATCGGCGTCTTAATGTGACAGGCCATTCCCCGACTATGATTACACCCCTACCCCCCACCCCCCACTCGGCAGCCGTCAGAAAACAAGGGAGGGGTGAATTGGAGGAATGAAATTAGATTGCACTGCTCTCTCCTTCCTCCGATCGCTTCCTGTTTTTTTTTCGGGGGGGGGGTAGTGTCTAAATACCTGATTACCCCACACTTAGGAGCGCGAGGGGAAAAGCAGCTGGATTGTAATCAATCCTTTTAAAAATCACGGCGTGCCACGACGTGCCATCCTAGATAAATGTGACCAGCAACCCACTCTGGAGCTGATGAATCACTCAGGGTTTAATGATTATGGGAATTGTCATCGACTGATCATCAGTCTCCATTTATTTCAAATCAATGTCAGGAGTTTGTAGGAGCCCCGTCCCAGCCCCGGACGAGAACTGGTTTTCTGTTTGGGGGAGTGTTTTTTTTCTCCCTCTCCTGCTGCCATCATCTAAATCTCAAAGAGCTGAGGGTTGAGGAGAGAGAAAGCATTAAGACTGGGTCATATATCATCATTTTATTTTTTGCTTTATGCGTGTGTGTTTTCTGAGTATGTGTGTCAGTGGGGCCCTTCAAATGTGGCCCCCAGGGCAGTTGAACCACCGTTGACTATTTCTTTAACCTCTCGTCAGGTCTTCTGAACATTGTCTGCTTTAAGGATTGGGGTGTTCTGTCCCTAACAGTGAGGTAAACCAAATCATCAGGTGGGTTGTTTTAGTCTTTTCAATCATATGACCGAGAACATTGCCAGGACTTTGGGTTACGTTAAAGAACATTGCTTGTACAAAAGATAACATAGGCCAGACAGGTTAAAATCTCCAGGACATTAGGGTATCTTCCTTACAGTTATGCTCCACAGTAGGGATGGGCATGATTAATCGACGATCGACAATTGATCATTAAGAATTTCGTCGATCACGTTCAATTGTTGTCGATTAAACTAATGCAGGTTGCGTATACATTTTTTTAAGCAATTAAATTAATTTCGCTGTGACAGTAATTAAACATTTTACCACCCAAGGGCAATACTCAGTTACCTGCAAGTTTCCGTTTTGATTTCAAAAGTAATCATGACGAGGAATCAGGTTCCCCGGGCAGAGTATGTGAGTGCTATCGGCCCAGAAGGCAGTTGCTCAATATCGCTCCAGTAGGCTACCGCTCCATTCGCGCTCACTTCACACGGTTGGGACATGCCCAGCCCAATGAGCCTCTACGTGTGTAGGTTACTTCCCTGCAGATGAGTCTTTATGGAATATGA